>VZTH01005386.1:363240-386668 GCA_013397815.1 Aleadryas rufinucha
GGGGGTTTATGCATCACAGTCATTTTCTTCTACTCTGTGGTGCTGTTCTCTGTTTATCAAAACAGACTGAAAGAAAGGCAAAAACATTGATACTAGCAGTACTGGCATAGTTCCTAACAGATCCTGGTTTTTTGCTAGAGAGAAAATAGTTTTGAGCTGGTCTACTCTTTGAGTCTTTTGTTGCCTTTTTTTCTTACTTGCATAGTTTGAATAATTTTTTTCCCTTCTGAAACTCTAAAGATGTTCCAGGGAAGACACAGGTATCTCCTAAATTTGCTTATTTTCAGTTAGCAGTGGTGGGATACTTTTTAGATGTAATCCACAGACCTAACCTGATCCAGGTTCTGTTCCTGGCAGCCTATTGATCAAAACTGTTATGCTTTTGTAGGAAACCTCCTGCTAACTTGGCCAACATACAATATTCACATATTGTTACAGAGTAGTACAATGGCCAGAGTGCATCAGAATCTGCATCTGCACAGAATTACAGATTAAAGCCTCTCAGAGATTGTTTCAGTGAGCTATAATGTATAAGTATGGTAGGTCTTCATCAGAGACCATCTTGGATCAGCAAGACAACTGACAATAACATTCTGCTGCTCTCCAGTGCTTATATCGGTATAGCTAACTACGGATACCATTTTCTAATAATAATTTTAAAAGATTCTTTAGATCTCAGCATCTTCAGGAAGATACAGACAAGTGATTATTTACCCTTGAATTTGCAGGATTTGTGGAGCTGTAGTTCTTACCTGCCATCTTCAGGATTCTTTTTATTTCTTTTTTTTTTCCTAAAGCTGTCACATTGCTCCTTCTGCTTCCCTTCTCCAGACTGAAAATTTGGCCTTTTTAATGTCTCCTTGTTTGTAATGGAGGTACTTCTCCTCCTTAAATGTTTTTGTTGGTCTTTTCTGTGGCCCTGTGTCCACTACATCCTCCTTCAGATACAGAGACCAGAAGTGCACGCAGTATTTAAAATGTGGATTCATAATCTTTTTCTTTATCTGTAGAGTGACTCTCTTTGCCTTGTTCTCAATGTCCTTCCTCAAGCTGCCCAGTATTTGGGGGATTTGGGGCTGCTGCTGAGAGGATGGTTTCAGGGAAGGGTCAGCAACTCCCAGATTTTAACCACCAATTCCAAGTTAAGCATCATGTAATCAGAGTTTTGGTTATTTTTTTTCCCCATGTTTGTTTACACTGAAGCTTGGCTGCCACATTTTCACCCTGTTTGTTCAGCTTTGACGTCCTTTTGAAGTTCAGCCAACATTTGACTACCCAAAAGAGCTCAGGGTCTTCTGAAAGAGATGTGGAAGACTGGAGCATTCCCAGTTTGCTCCCTTCTTCAATTCATCAGTCATGAGTCAGAGTAAAACCAGTCCTGGCATCGATCCGTAGAGGACCCCAGTTGCTGAGTCTTTTCCATCCCTAAGTCCTTCTATTTGCTTCCTCTCCTTTAAGCAGCTTTCGGTCTATAAAACATCATTTCCTCTAATCTCATGGCAGCTTAATTTCTTTAATAGCCTTCAGTGTGCAACCCTGTCAGAGGCTTTATGAAAATTCAAATATATCATCTCCAGTGAATCCCCTTTATCCGCCTGGTCCTTGACACTGTTGTAGAAATCCAGCAAGTTGGTGGGACGGGATTTCCCTTTACAGAATCCACAGCAAATCTTTTTCAACAGACTGTGATTATCCATGTGCTCAATGATTTTATTACAGACCTGTTACTTTACCCAGTGATGTAAGATTCTGGTCTGTATTTCCCAGCACCATCTCTAAAGTCCTTGTTTGTAGACGGGAAACTCCCCATTTTTCTGGCACAATGGCTGTTTGTGATGATAGGTTACACATCTTTGTTTTTAGATTCCACATTTGAGAGCTTCTGAATGAATGCTGTCTGGTCTTAGTGACTTCCTGACGTCTGACTTGTTTGTTTGTATTTAGTCTAATATTTTCTGTATATTTACTTATTGATCTAGTTCCTTTGAATGATCTGGTACAAGGAATGCAATGGATGTAGGAATCAAACATTTTCAACAAGAAAGAATGATGCAAGCAAATATATGAGCTTCTGTTGCAAGGGCTTATACTTGACCATGAGTGCTGCTCTTCACACTTTTGTCACCCAGCAACTCCACCGGTGTCTTATCAAGTTTACTGCTTTTAATATACTGAAAAAAGTTAAAATAGAGCATCCTTTCCATTTTTCAAGTTCATTTTTAGTCCTCTTAAGTTTATGTTTACATTTGGCATGAGCAGTTTTGTGGCTTTTCCTTACTTGGACAAGCTTTCCATTCCTCAAAGTGGAGAAGAAGTTAGGAGTATAATGGTAGCCTCCTTGATTTTCCCATTAAAGCCATACAGAAGTTTTTCAAACCCACACAGACTTTTTCTTTTGCAGTATTACACATGTTTTATGCAAGTTTCTATTACAAGTTTTTCTGGGATTTGGTATTTGGTGGGTTTTTTAATAACCTCTAGGTTGCCTTCTTTTGGACTGTATATTTTAGGGTGTTTTGACACTTTGCCTTCACCTCCCATTGTGTACTTCCTTTAATTCATAGTATCATTCAAGTTGGAAAAGACTTCCAAGATCGTGACGTCCAACCTTCAACCAAACACCACCTATGCCCACTAAACCTTATCTCAAAATGCCACATCTGCTTATTTTTCAAACAATTCCAGGGATTGCAACTTCACCACTTCCTGGGCAAGCCTGTTCCAATGCATGACCACTCTTCCAGTGAAGAAATTTTTCCTAATATCCATCCAGCCTGGACTTCCCATGGTGCAAATTGAGGCCATTTTCTCTTGTCCTATCACTAGTTGCCTGGGAGAAGAGGCCAACCCCCAAGAATTCTGCATTTCTGTGCTGGATTCTTTCTCTACAACACTGAAATTAATTGTATTGTGGTTGCAGAGCAAGACCACACCAGGAAGAGCTTCTTTTCTTGTGGGTTTTCTTACTTACTAGTTCTTCCAGGAAACATTTCTTTTTTTCCCCCTCTGGTGCTTTTGCCCAATTGGTTGGGTCATTTTGGTTTGTGTTTATTTGGGATTTTTTCCCCTGCTCATCCTGCTGAAGTATCAATGCAGTTCAGTGAAGGTAGCTGGAATCTCACTCTCCTGGTGTCAGTCCTGAACTTGTAGACCTCAGTCCAGCTTCACAGTTTCTGCTCACTATTATTAAACTTACTTCGAAGTAATTTAATTATTTATCTAATATATATTCTAGTAGAGTCTGGATTTTCCATCCACAAGGACTTTATTGCGCTTTTATCTCCTTATTATATAAAGCTATTAGACTTTTATATAATCTTTCATACACACTACCCTACTCTGACGTGTACATCCTCTTCTGTCATTCCTACAAGTCTGGTAGTCTGGTAACATTGCCCACTCCTGCAAGCCCACCAGGATGCCTTCCTTACAGGAAGGCGTGATCTCTTGGTGCCAGTAATTCTTGTTCTATCTTCATATTTAGGCTTCTCATGTTGGTACAGAGATACTTCTGAACTTTGCCCTCACAATGAATTTTAGCCACATCCACCTCATGTTACATCCATCTGAACAAGTTGCTTTTTCTGACTTTCGGACTTGCCCAACTGCCAGTTGAAACAGTTTCTAATTTTTCAGTTTTCATGGCCAGCACCCTGGCTTAATAATGATCCAGGCGCATCCCATTTCTCACTTCAAAACATCCCCCATCTCCAGAGGTGTATGCTCCTTACACTGTGCCCCCTGTGCATGCTTGGAGGCCCTGATCTCTGTGCCTGTCAAGCCTTGCACAGGGGATTGGCAGTATTCCTGAGAGCGCTATTCCTCAGGTCCAGGCTTGTTTCCTGGCTGTGAGCTTCAGTCCAGGCTGCACAGCATCCCGTCCATGCTTCCCTACATCCGCAGTACCCACAGGTACTGGCGCTGCTCCTCCGCTGCTGCCCAGGGCAACTGCTGCGATCACCCTCTGCTGGCCCGGGATGTTTGCTTTCCTGTCTAGTGCTGCTTTGCTCTACTGCTGCTTTGTTAGAGCAAGTCGTGAAATAGTTTCCTGTCAGCTCAACTTGGGATGATGGAAAGCATGAAGCTGAGAAACAACGCAGCACTTAAATTCATGTTTGTTTTGCTGTTTGATTGTTAATTTGGTGTACAAAGTAAATGGAAGTGGAGAGATGGGGTTTCTTTCTTTGAAGAGGAGATAGTTTACAAATTGCTTTGGTATCTGAGCACTGAAGTCCAGACTAATGCAAGTTTAAGAAGTGGAGAAAGATCTACAGTTCAGAAGAATGTCTCTGCTGTCATGGTTTTGCCTGTAAAACTATACAAACCACAACACAAAATGTTCTCTTACTGAAGAGATGTATTTTTACACATTTGAAATGCTAGTTACTTAGAATAAATACACATTATTCAGATTTCATTTTCCTGTTATATCACTATCAATATATCACAAACATTACTGAAATCTGTTAAAACAGGAGAGATTTGGGGGACTCTTTAAGTGGACAAAACTAAGTCAGGCCTCAGTTTGTCCGTTCTTAATTTTGAAGGACTTTGGCAACAATTACATTGCAGTAGAAGAGCCGATGTAGGAGATTGAAACCTGAGCTACTTTATTGCTGTCATATTTAAAGTGCATATAAAAATAGACTTCATTAGTAACTGTAAACTGGAATACTGTTTAACACCACTGTCACAACTTTCTTAAGGGACAAGGCAAATAATTTGGAGTGGTGGAATGAACTTAGGTGGTTCAGAAGGGGAAGGTGGTCTGAGGCCAGTTGTTTGTCCCTTCTCAGTTACAGATATGTCTATGTTTTGGAGCTTCTCTCCTCCCTCAGTTTTCCTTGTAATGCTGGTAATTCCAAAGAGAATTAATTGGCTTTTGAAGGTGAGGAGTTGAGAGCTGGTAAAATTTTGTGGGAGCCCCAAATATTGGTTTGAATTAAAAATTCTGTGGATTCAGTTCCTTTCCCGGAGGCTGTTGCACCTCATTTGTTTATCCCAGTGCTGCAGTGAATCCCTCACTGAAGCCCTGTGTTAGTGTGAATTCTGTCCCACTGAAGGAGGGATACAGTGTCACAGCTCAAGAACAAAAAATGCTCAATCCACTTTATTATTTTCAATTCCTTCCTTTTGCTGTGTTTGGTCACTAGAAGCATTATAAACATTCTGTGCTTGTATCTGTTATTTAGCCAGATAGAAACTTTTATTAGGAAATTATCTTCCGCACGAAAGTCCGTTTGGCTCCCACACAAGTTTTTAGTGTTCATTTAACCCAAATTGTACAGAGTTCTTGACTAATGCTGTCCCCAGTATAATGTTTGCTTGTAATGCATGATTTCCATTTCTGTTTTGTCTCTTGAAGGAAAGTTCAGGCTTGCTTGTTCCTGCTGTTAATTATAACAAATTCTGGCAAGTTTAGGAATCTGAAAAGCCTGTCAGATGTTGGCCTTAAGGGCTAGTGTCCTTGAAGTTGGATGTAATTTGCGCATAATAAATTGCTTCAATAAGATTTTGTTTCTTAGCTTAATTACGTAAGTCTTTTGGGAGTTAAGCTAATGTGAAATTAAGGGTCATGGGATCACCACAAACCTTTCAAGGTTATGGTGATAAAATCCAGCTGTTTCTTCTCAAAATCAACCTCCAATATGTTGTCCTTATCCACTGGTGTTCTTATGTGATTGCTGTGACACTGTAGATTAGGGGCAAAAAAGTTGGGTTAGTTGCATTTAACCCTGACATGAACTGGATAATTAAATACTAGTCAGATTACCTGACTTGCTTGACTGCATGCATTACAATGTCATCTGCAGATGTGCTGAATACCCAGGCTTTGGATAAAAGGATGTTGAATTGATGTGTGGGAATCATGACCTTCGCCAGGATAGCACCTGAAGCAGCAGATCACACAGCCCTCAGTGAGGCTGAACTAAGTCAAACTCGAAAGGGAGGGTGAGGCTGTGGGGGAAAGCACTGGGATTCACAAAGGTGGGAAATAATGACAAAGCTTTAGGATCTTCACATATGGGGATTCAATTTAGACTGGTTGAAGACCGGAGTGGGAAGTGGTAAGAATCAACTTGCATTGGAACTTGGGCATAAGGCAGAAAGCCAGCAGCAACACTCAGATATTTGAGGAGGGGATTTTGTTGTCGAAGCAGATTTGTAGAATTGCTACATATGAGCTTTGGTGGGGGAAGGTGTTTCTTTTGAAATACTCATATCTTGAGTTTTGATTGGTTCATAATTTTCCTTAATAATTTATAACTGAGTTACAAGTAACATGAGTGAAGACTTGTTTGTTCCTGTGCAGAACAACCGATGTGCTATGAAGCAAAAGAAACATACACTATACAATGCATGGAATGTTTTAAGTATCTTTTAAAGCTGGATCTTCAGCTCTAACTGAATATGCATACCATAGATGCTTTTTATAGGAGTCTAGTGCTGAAAAAGACCATATCATCTGGCTTCCAGGCATTTGTTTTCTAGATACAGTTTTGCATATCGTTAGAATGTTCCACTTAATAGGTAATGCCACTCAAAAGAGGATTTGTATACATCAATGAATATCATAAGCATTTAAGACATGGATAATACATCTGTCATTTTAAGATATTAATAGTATGCTTTTAGGTGCTCATACAGTCAATGACCTTCATGTGGTGGCCTGGATAATATCCTTAGAGAAACAGCCCTGCAAAATTCTTTCTTCACATTAAAGCAAGAGAAAGAAACTGCTTTTAGATAAATGACCACTGATTTCTTTGTGGTTAGTAAAAGCATTGCACATAAACCTGAAGAAAATGTCTACGTGTACCATCATTCTGGACTCTGAGTCCTTAACTTGCCTGCCACCTAACAGCTGTAGCTACAAGAACATTCTGCCAGAAACCTCTTGGCAACAGCTGTGTTTGCAGTTCCATGGCCAAGAGATGGACTCATGCCTGGATGGAGCCCTCATCCAGCTCGCCAGCTGATGGTGTGGGGCCATGTTGCTCCCGTTAAGCCGTGGTTTGGTGAAGGGCTCTGTGCATGACATCCAGACAGAACCATACACAGCACCTTAGAGACTTCTGCATCCCAGCACCTCAAGACTTTAGGGATCTCTTTATCTCTTCTCCTTCCCTCCCCCTCTGCAAGCACACACACACCCACATTTGCATGAAATCAGGCTTTTAAAATTCCTTAAGGCAATTTCTAGTATGTGATAAGGACTGTTTTTACAGCGAAGTCCTTACTAATCAATAATCCTGTAAAGCTGAAAAACAAAGAGGGGGATATCTGCTTTGGCAGACATCAATAAAGATGTACATGCCGTAACAATTTATTTGCACATTCATTCCTCCAGATACCCCTCACAGGTACGGGTCAAAGTCCTCTGTGCATCTGCACTGCTGTCCGAAAAATGTCAACAACCTAAAGGGACCACCCAGTCTGTGTTACATTTGTTGCCTGTATGTATTGTAGGAAGGCTGGTCCCTTTTCAAAATAGGATGACTATCCAAATTTCTGAGGACTTCCATCCTCACATCACGCAAATCTGTCCAGGGATGCTGTGGTTACTGCAGTACCCCGTGCTACTGATAAATGCAAATGGTTAACAATACACACTGCGCAAGATTTCACATTTACAATATGCAGTATATTACAGTAGTCATGCCCACTATTTTTACCACTTGCTAGTTGTAAGAAATCCCACAAGGCCATTTGAGTAATAGAGTTTTGTTTGTTCTTAATGCTTGCTTGATAAGTTTGTCTAGGGACAAGTGGAGGAAATGGGGAGGTTGCAGTTTGCAGTAGGGCTGTCTCAAGCTCTGTGAGACAGAAGAAAAATGAAGCGATACAAAATGGAAAGCAGCATTTTGTTCTTAGTCTTTTGCCCTATTACACTTTTTAATTACAGGTTATTGCTTGAACTGAAGCATACTTTCTCCTGGAGATGCTTTGGGAAATCACTGTAATTCCAATTTTGTCATCCAGCAACAAACAAAATTTAGATTTTAAAAAGGACAAGCAAAGAGGATTACTTACTTTAAAAAAAATTGCAGGATGGATAACTTTATGACATCAAAATTACTGCATCCCACACTACTGAATGAATAGATTGCAGCTGAGGTAAAGTGTAATGTTTTCACGCACAGCCTTTTACCGTTAGCAAGGTGCATTTTAGAACAGTTCTTCCGTGTTGTACCTGGTAGTGGTCCACCATTTCAGTTGTGTAGGCCAGATGGTTTCTAAGTTCAGTAAAGTGCTCAGGATCTGAACATAAGGAGGGAAGGCTTTTGAGCACTGAAGTTAGGCTTCCAAGGCACTTACTGTCAGATTTTTTTGGTGTGTTTGTAACTCAGTGTTTTTGTAACTCAGTTGTGTTGTTTTGCTCTCTTTTAGAGTTTCTTTGTAAGGAATGCCCAAGAGTCCATATTTTCATTGACCGAATTGAACTGAAGGACATTCCAGAAGAGCAGATGTATATGAGAAGGTGGCTTCATGAACGTTTTGAAATAAAGGATAAGTGAGTAGAAATATGTAGAACTTCCTGTTTCAAAAATCTGTCTTATTTCTTTTATATTAACAGATATACCCATGATTTCTGTGTTACCAGCAGTGCCAGCCCTAGGGCTCTCTGAAGAGAGATGATGTTGGTACTCCTATGCATATCATATCATATCATATCATATCATATCATATCATATCATATCATATCATATCACCTTTTGGTTAAACCTTTTGCTCAGGAGGTTGGGATTCCTGGGGTTTTGACCTTCTTTAGATTGAAGAGGCGTGAGTCCATGTTTCAGGCAAGACTCGTATTCATCTGAATACTCTCCATTCACCTCCTCCTAGTTAAGTCCTGTGCAGGAATGTAAGATGCCTGTGATAGGCAAACAAGGAAAAGCAGTATGATTCTGCCCTTGTAATCAGTGTTAAGTTGGATTGAGAGAGGGGCAGGTCTTAATCTAATCTCTTCTGCCAAATTGTTTACGAATCTTTCATCCAGACAGCGACTGGATAAAAACACAGTTAACCCCAAAATTCCTACCTTCACTGGGGAAACGAGGTGAAGTAGAAGTTTCATTTGTCCATTTTTGAATTGTGGCAGAAGTAAAGTGCCTGGCTTCCTGCAGCATCTCCAGTTAAGGTCACTAGTGAGTATATGCAGCAGATCCTGGAGGACCTTGTTCTCCTGAAGGACTTTGTGCCTAAATGTAGGATTTAAGTATTGGTTGAGAAATGGTGGTTTAATTTGCCAGATCTGAAGCCCAGCTTGAGGGAGCTGAATCTGTTTACTTTCTAAATCCTTGAATACTTTGAGTGAGACAGAACTTTCCCTGGTTCTTCAGTTCTGTTCTGCTTTAATATTGTTCTGCCAGTCTCACACTCACACTGGAAGCAAGAAACGTATTAATTTCTTCTGTGAACTTTGAATTCATGTAAAAGTTAACATGACTATCTGTAAATGTGGCACTGTTATTAAAGTGTCTTAGACATTTAGGATCACTAAAAAGTTTTTCTTTTATTCACTTTTGAAAGATAGAAAGTCTGAATTTAATTTAAATAGATAAGGAGCTGATACATAAAATAAGAGGCTGTCCAGTGTCTGTCCCTTTAGTTATCTAGTGAAGACAAACAAAACTGAACCCTGATCATCCATGTGTCATTGTAAGCTCCTGTTCACTGGAGCATCTTTCCTGGGACCAAAGCAGTCTGTCAGGCAAATTTAGAGAGAGTTAAAATATGACCCCAGAATTTCCAGATCCATTTGTTACTGGTTTTTAAAACTAGGAGGAAAAAAGTTACTACTAAGCCAGTGGTGTAGCATCTTAGTCTTGGCATGTTTAGCTTCCAATATACTCAGTGTCTTGTGAGCTCTTATTATTTATTAGTTTATTTTATGAAGATACTTATTCCTCCTCCTCCTTTGGTGCTCAGTGTGTTGTTTTGTCCTACAATATTGCCTACTGTTCTGGGCTTTTCTGCTAAATGCTGAATGAAAACAATTCTTGTCAGCTTTTGTACTCACTGTTGCAATTGGTCCACAAGGAAATTATGGCTTTAATGCTTACAAGGGTTCAGTATTTTGACAGTTGAGTGTTTTGACGTGCATTGTATTCGTAAGGTGTACTCATTATTTGAACTTGTTACAGAGGAGCTGCTGCATATGATGAGATTGTTTGTTAAAAATGTGTGATTAGAAGCAGTTACTGGATGAAAGTAAAGTTGCTTAAAATGTCTTAAGCTACTGTCTGACTTTGATCATCTCCTTTGTCTCTGTTTATAGGTTACTAATAGAATTTTATGATGCAAAGGATTCTAAAAGAAGAAATAAGTTCCCTGGGAAAAGTGTTCATTCCAAACTAAGCCTCAAGAAAACTTTGCCATCTTTGCTGTTTTTAGGTGGCCTGACTGCTAGTATGCTTCTGACAGAATCTGGAAGGAAACTCTATGTAAAAACATGGATATATGGAACTTTAATTGGCTGCCTGTGGGTTAGCATTAAACCATAAGCAGATGTTAGTCTCCAATCAGTGAAATGTGCAGTCTTTTCTTGCACATTGCACCAAATTTTTTCCTGACTTTATAGAAAAAAAGTGTAAATAAAGCCTTATTGATTGAATATTGGAAATAATAGATTTTGTGACTTAAGCCTCTGTGTGGTTGGTCTGGGGAAAATAAATGTAGATTTTCAAATTTGCTACTGATTTTTGCTGGAATAATGACAGATAAACCGAGTCATATGATAAATTGCTTTCCCCATGAACTAACATCTATCTCTCTTTGCAGATCTGAAGAAATGTGAGTTATGCATAAGGGTGTCTTAAGTGGACCTGTGAATGTATTTACAGAGATTAATTTAGGGTATATATTTATTCTTCTGATATTCATGTTGAATTTTTGTTACTCTTTGGTGCATTACAGCAGCTCTGTTGCATCTATCCCAGCTGTATCGCAACTAAAATCAAATCTTTTCTCTTTTTTTTTAATCTTGCTCTTCAGTTGTCACTAAATACTGTGTTCTTTAAAAGGGGCTGTTATAGCTGGCAAATCATGAGATGTTACCAGAAGCAGAATAAAAAGTTCCTGAGAACTACTGTTCATGGGGAAGAAGCTCTGTTTATCTAGTGCATGATTTTTGATTATATTGCAGTATTAGGTGATTATTTTACATATGCAAAACATTAAATTGTACCAAGCAAACAGCTTACTTTGCGCACCTTGTATTTGTGCGTAAAAGGAATGTAGTGCGGTGTAAGGAAATGTGAAGTTTTTGTTCTGGCCAGAACCCTTGTAGCCTCCCTTGTGTCTGCATTACCCCTCGCACCACAAGTGTTCAGCTGAGCTCACGCTCTTCCATGTGTACGTGCCATAAGCAGAAGTTTCCTGTTACCTCACAATTTTCTGGAAGCAAACCTTGTCGTTTGGGAAGTGCACAGAATCACTGTAACTCCAGGAACAGTAATGAGGAGCCTTCAGGTGTTCCTGCTTAATCTGAAGCATGTGCCTTTCCCACTAACCTGATTTAGCCTGGTGTTTCATAGGCTGGCAGTCATCTCCATGCTGTAGTATCCTATTAGCTTCTGAGACATTCTAGGCCATGCAGACTGCACTTGGGTTGAAGTTATGGGGTTGATGTATATGATTTGCACAGTAGATAATAGCGAACGAAATGCATATCCTGTCAGTATTTCACCTGCTCAAAAATATACTTTAAAAAGCAAAATCAACAACCCCTGTGAAAGTCTGTGATTCCCAAGGCTGGTATTTTTGCTGGGGAAAGCCATTTCCTGATTCAAGGGAACAGTCTATAGGTACAGCGATGGGGTAGGAAAGAAGATGTATTTTATCTTCTTCTATTAGGGAACTGGACTCCCTGTATCAAAATTAAAGAACTAAAGAATATTTTTATATCACACTTGCAAGCTTTAAATGTGCATCTCTTTCTAGCTTCAGTATACGATTTGTCTCACTTTAGAGTCCATTGCGAGTTAAACATCTCTTAAAATTATGTCTCAGTTTTTCAGATTCTACTATTGCCAGTTAATTAAGGATTTTACTGTGTGGGGTTGTTTTTGGATTGTTTTTTTTTTAACTGAGTCTTACAGAGTAATTATGGTTCCACCTTAAAATCATTCAGTACAACTTTCAGTTTGCAGTTCTGTGTCCTTCCATAATGGATTTTGTCACTGGAGTTATTTATATCCATGATTGATTCAGGATATGTTGATGAACCATTTTAAAAACAATGACTGGGAACAGTGTTGAAAAACAGTATTGTTATGAGGCTGTGAAACGAAAAAAAAAGCCATTTTATGTAACAGCCAAATGTGCTTACATGTAGTTCTTCCTATTCTCAGCTGACTGTTACCAGTGGGTATAACCAGAAGGCAACGTTCCTATGTTAGTGTGAGTTTTTTCAGTCATGGCATGAAATTTTACTCTGACATGACTAAATTGCTTTGTAACAGCTAAGAATAACATTTAATTATACATCGAAAATAAATGCAAATTCCGCTTAATTCATTTGTAGGAAAATAACTGCTATTTTGGAGAGCCTAATTACCGTGAAATATTGGATCTCTCTTGCTGTTTAAGTACCAGGAATATAATTGACACAGTGCAGCAAACAAACAGGATGTTTATTTTGAACATAATTCTCTATGTTAATCTTTTTTTTTTCCTTGTCATTAATTTATAAAGTTTTGAAACTGTAATTTGCTGATGTATTTGGCATTGGGAGTATCACATGCTATTTCTAAATATGCACTGATATTAACTTGAAATATTTCTTCATTAAAATAAGAAGAGCCAGTGCTCATTCAACTTTTCTGTCCTGTCTACTTGTTCAGTTTTTTCTGCACTTCCATGTTTGTAACTTGGAACTGTTTAAACAAAGGCTACAAGTGTGGTTTTAAGTCCCCAGTGGAAGGACTTGTGTGAGAAGCAGTCAACTGAAAGAAAACAAGTTTGTCTTTTTTCCCCATGCAGCCAGAATTGTGTTAGAATTGATTTGTGCTTGTTCCAGTGCAACACACCACCAGGTCTGTCGAATTGCAATAGCTTTTCACCCTTGAGCACCTGCACCATGTGCTGCTCGTTAATGATGTACATTCGTGTGCAGGACCACACTTCTGTCCAGGAATTGGCCTCAGTGGTGATAGGCCTTGGCCCGACAGCACTGGCAGAGTGTGGACAGACCCAGGGGCAGGGAAGAGGTACTGCGAACAAATACCTGAAGCATATCTTGATAGCAATGCCACCAAAGTTGTAGCGATGTGTTAAATCTCAGAAGGACCTTTATGTTCAAAAACTGCCTTTGCCAGCTGTATCAGTGCCTCTGATAAGTGCTATTTCCCTCCCACAAGTACCGCTCTGTATGTATAAGCTGTGTGTAAAACTTGCAAGACCACCACTAAATGCTAGTTCTGCAATGACATCCTTGTGTTTACTTTTGGGGAAAGAATTGGGCTAAGGAAGCATTAACTGACTTAATGGAAAACATAAAAAGTGAAGTGACAAAACATTGCATGATACTAGAGTGAAGAAGTGACTGAGGAGGACATCAGGGGCTCCACCCAGATACAGTCCTTTCCTAACTCCTCTGAAGCATTTTACTGTAATACTTGTTTTTTCTCCTTTCAGTCAACATGTAGCATACCTGTAAAACATCTTTTAGTACTTAAAAGTTTGCCCCTGATTGTTTTGGTATTTTAGCATGCAGAGAATGTATATAGTTACTTCAAGGGAGAGAGATGTAACTATTTTGTTTGGATAATGAAGGGGACCATGAGCAGGTTTGGGATTTTTGGCTTAGTTAAAAGTGAAAAAAGGTACTTTTCCCGTCACCACCTCCAAATGAAAAACACTTGATGACAGAAATTTCAACTATGCAGTAGAAAACCAGCTAACAGGTTCAAGATCTTGGCACCTGCTTTATAAATGCTTTTCCGTTCTAAATATGGAAACCAGAGTTTGGTCCTAACCTGCAGTTCTAGGTCACTTGTTAGCAGAGCGGCTCTGGTGGAAGGGCTTGAAGCAAACACAGTGGGGTTTCTCTTGTCCTCATTTTCATGTTCCTGCCTGTCTCATCAGTTTGGAGCTCTGTGGTCCCAGTGAAATGTGTTAAGCAATTTGCTGAGCACAAGACAAAAGAAGAAATTGTTACGTCAGTTTGTATAATGGCAAAAGTCACACAAGTAAAACACAGAGCATGTCCAGAGTAGAAAAAGCAAAAATAATCTGAAACAAAGTTTAGAAACATCAGCTCCAGTCAGGCATGACCACATCTGACTGATTCCAGGGAAAATATGTTTTCTGTGTGAGGACCAGTTTCCTTGTCAGCATGGTGAATATTTCTCCCACCTGTCCAGTTTCAGTCCCAGATCTGCAGCCTTACCCCAGGCTGACTGCAGTCTCATTTTCCTAATAAGGAGTCCTTCAGCACTTTTCAGACTGATGCAAATCTCAGGTTTCCTTCATTCTTCTGGACCCAAAGAATTTCCCTATTTGTTTTCAGCCTGATAAACTGCTGACAGACTACTGCCACCCACCTCCTTCTAATATTCCTATATTAATATTCCTATAATTCTAATATTTCTCCTTCTAATATGTTCTCCTTTGAAGGACTGGCATTTGGTGGGCAGATGCCAGTGGAAAGGCAGGGATCTGTTGCTGGTGGGCTGAAAGGAGGTCTTGCTGTTGAGAGGGGGTGTTGAGCTCTGAGCAACTTGGTCTAGTGGAAGGTGCCCCTGCCCATGGCAGGTGGGTTGGAACAAGACGGTCTTTAAGGTCTCTTCCAACCAAACTATTCTGTGAGGTCTATACTGGACATTTGGGGTGGATCTCCCTCCCTCCCACCTGTGCCAGAGCCTGCTCCTTCACTGACTGGCAGTTTGCATGGCCATGAGTAAAGGCCAAGGCCAGACACTCCCCTGAAAACAGTGACTTGTTCCTGGGTTGTATTTGTGCTGTGGAAGCTCCATTAGTTAGGCTTGTACAAACTATTCCACAGCCTTTTATCTTCTGTGGGAACTCAGTTTTCGAAGGACATTGTGATGCCTTTGTTTGTATTCCCTGTGTGACTAATTCGAACCAGAGCCGTTTCAACCTGTTTGCCTGACGGGCCCAGAGAACCTACAGAGGATGCAGATGTTCAGGGGCAGAAGTTGCGGCCAGTTTTCTGGCCGTGCAGTGACAGAGCTGCTGGTGGGAGCTGCCAGGCTCCCCACAAAACCTCTGCAGAAAACAGGCCCCTCAAATCCCGGTCCCACCATCACAGCTGGTGACAGGCATCACCATGGGCTGCCAGTACAAATGGTTTCAGAGTGGCAGGTCCTAAAACCCACTTGGCTTGTTTACAAAGTATCCAGGATGTGGTGTTCTCTCCATAGGGCGGGCTGGGGTTCATTGGTGCTTTGAAGCATGGATGAGCAATGAGTTACAGAGAGGCCTACTTTTGGGCATCAAAGTCCAGTCACTGGAACAAGAAGTAGGTGATAACAGTCTCAACAGCTCCTGGCCTGAGAAAGACCAGAGATATTTTACTTTTCCCACCATTCCATGCCCTCGGGGAGTCCTCAATGCTGGTTTTCACCTGGCTAGGTTGGAAAAGATTTGAAGATTTGTAGGGCCAGCATGACTGGCCCTGCATGACACCAGCATGGTGCCGAAGGTATTGGCTGGGTACATGGATGTCTGCATTCAGCTTTTGTCCTGGGGCATTTCTGAACTGCCCTAGGAACAGGGTGGAACCAGAGATGGCCCACAGCTCACACCAGTCTGCAGGCAGAGGTTACAGAGAAAGGAATAGGGGAAGGATTCCACCCTTAAGTGCCATATTTTTGAAGTGCCTTTCC
This sequence comes from Aleadryas rufinucha, assembly GCA_013397815.1. Classification (NCBI taxonomy): domain Eukaryota; kingdom Metazoa; phylum Chordata; class Aves; order Passeriformes; genus Aleadryas; species Aleadryas rufinucha. The sequence continues at coordinate 379,095 of VZTH01005386.1, forward strand.
ATGTTAGGATTGAGTCCAGCACACCATGGGCACCAGCAGATCTTGTCACCACTACAGCTGTTGTGTCCCACACTCCACACCAAGACCCTCCTTCACCGTCTTCTTCAGGGACACTAAAAAGGCTGAAATTGCCAAAGCAGTTTTGAATTTCTGGATATAACCAGTCCCTGGCCTTATTCAGCTCTGCAACTATTTCGTGCAGTTGGGACCACAAGGGAAATGGAGAGAATTTAATTTGCAGTTGGCCGAGGTGGGAGAGTTGACACTAATGATCCCAAGAAGTATCAAATGCTGTACAACATCATTAAGCACAAATAGAAGAATATGCAGAGTTCTCAAGGCTGAAACCTGAACTGGAGGTATTAAGTTAAATTACTTTTCATGCTGTATGCATTACAGTCACTGGGTAAGGCTGTCACAGTTTAGCAGGCATTTGCATCTCCTATAGTGTCCTATTGCACTTTTAGCAGAAACATTATAGGTCCAGAAAAGGGTATTGCCTTTATGCTAATTTGCACCCAAGTCTTTTAGTCTTGTGTGATAAACAGATTATAAAATTTTGCCTCTAATCTGTATAATCTATGAGCATTTTTTGGCTTCTATAAGCTAAGAAGTCTTCCCTTTTTGTCACATAAGGTATAAAAAGAGTTGGTTTGACATCAAGATGCTTTAATAAATTCCTGTTTATCGCAAAGGATTGCATTAGCATGGTCACATACTGAGAAATGTTGACAAGACTTAACACACACTGTTTTTTACAGCCAGGGAAGATAAATCAAAATGCGGGAATACTTCTTTCTGGAATCCTGCACTTGTAGCTAGGACTTGGTTGTAGTCATAGGTGAACAACCTGGTTCACATAGCTGTTTAAAGACAGAGAAATAGAGATTGCTGGAGTAATGGTGTTTTTATTGTCCAGAAAAGGAAAGGTATTCCAAAGAGCTGACAAATAATTCTGCATAACCCATAGTAGTCCCTGTTGGCACAGGATATGGTATTGTTTTCTAAGTTTAAACAGTAATAAGAGATTGTGCGTACGTATCCTGATACTGTCAATTGAGTTCCTGACAAAATCACAAGAGATTCAAGAAGTCTCAATGCTTAGAACACATCCCCTTTTGCACCGCAGGGTTGGAAATGCCAAGTGGCTGCTGTCGCTACCTCATCCTGTGTATCCCTTTGGAATGCTGGCTGCTGCTTTCAGAGCCAGTTTCAAACTAACAGTTATTCTTGGCAGTGCAAACGTGTCTGAAAGCGGAGGTGTGAACAGGGACGCACACCATCACCAAGGATGCTGGGCACTGCGATAAAGCCTGGGCAGCCCATTGATGTCGGTGTAACTCAAGTCACACCAACAAAGTGCTTATATAGCTTGGGTTATAAGATATCTATGTAACCTTAATATCAATATAACCCAAATCATGACCTTTTATCAATGTGACTTAAAGAATATCAATATAACCTTAAACATAGCTTTCTATACTTATGTAGTCTGAATCATAGCTTTTACTTATATAGCCTGAATCATAGCTTCTACACCTATAACTTGATGCTTATAACTTTTGATACCCATATAATCTAATAACTTTTTATACAATGNCATCAATTAGCCCTACAGAAGCCAGGAATGGGAACTCAAGCCAACATGGAGCTGCAGTCACGGTGACAGCCGTGTGCCAGTTTGCAGGGGGAATCTCAGCACAAGGATGGGCATTGGCAGCACCACCGAGTTTACACCACGTGCATGGCAGAGGCATTGTCTCCAGGAGCCACACCAGGCTCAGCTGAAGTAAACAGAGACTTCATACTCCTTTTTTAATAGCAGGACAAATTTGAAGTCATTTTTAAAAAGCCCTCTCCAAATTATATGACATCCTGGAAAGGAAGGAGTGTTCCTCAACCCTCCAAGTTTGGAGTAATTTTGGGATCAAATGATGCTGTAGAATAACTGAATAACTGAATAACAGGCTGCAGGTTCTCATCCCTCCTGTCTTTCTCAGCTCAGGTCAAATCTTTCCACATGCGGTTACGAGCGTCCCTTATTCCTTAGATGCCTGACCTAAATTAAGTGCAGTTTACAGAATAATTTAGGGCCTTTAGAAGGCAACATATAAAGAACATACACACATCACTATAGGTGGCACAACCAATGTACTTCTTGGATTGAATAATCAGGAAATACTTCCAGGTCCTGGGTTTCTGTTTGTAATATGATGGCAATGCTCCTCCTTGCATTTTAGGGGTGATCAATGAAGAGTTTATTTTTTTTAAGTTTTGGTGGTTTTTTTATAATATTCACCATGACAGTATCAGAAAGAAATGTGTGATTCTGTCTTCATAGCCAGGTTTGTTTACCAAAGAGTCAGTAATGGATGGGAAGACATCTGAGTGAGCTCAAGTGTTCTTAAGTGAGCTCAGAATAACGTGCAAAGAGAGGCCAAAACGAGATCCTTCACATCCTTTTCCCACACACCACTTCCCTGTCACCTTCATGCTTTGTTGTGCTTCAGTCTCCTCTCCATCCCCTGATTTCCACCTCAGTGTTCACACACTTCAAGTTCCCCCAGTTCTCTGCCAGGATTCCTTTTGTCTGTTCCAAGTGTCCTTTTCCAAATTATCTCCTTCTCTTGCATGTCTCACCTCCTCTGAATGCAGTTCAACTGATGTCCTTCATGTAGAATAGAAACAAACAGTTTTTAAAAAATTCTGAAAATCTATACTTTCAAGTATCTAGATTTAAAGATGCTTTGGCCTGAAGCAGTTAGGAATTGCAAGTCCTAGGGAAGTCCCACTCTAGGCCCTGGAGCATGTCCCATGCTCATGAACTCACCAGAGAACAAAGCCTGCAATCCCTGGCTGGCCTCTGGCAAGCACATGTGAACTGCAGCTGGCTTGGTTTTTATCCAAAGCTCTATAAATTGGCCAAATTTTCACTGAGAGTATAAAAAGTCCATCTCAGCAGTAAGGTTAAATTTTGTCCAGTTCCAAGTCCCTGTTCCAGTAAGAAAAAAAGCACCACAGCTTTCCAAGGATTGCCAGAGTACTGGGAGGGGGATGTGAGTTTTTGTTTGTCTTCAACCTGGCCATGATTAGGTTAAGAAAAAAAGGTGCTCTCAGGAACATGAACTGTTTTGGCTGAAACTTTGAAGAAAACCCAGCCTTCAACACATACCAGGCAAGCAAAGTGTGGCTTAAATATTTGCTAATTGGGCAAAAGTAATAAATAATAACATACATATAAATGATACATAAACCCAGGATTGAGAAGGCAAGATGCATTGGGCAGTCCAAAACCTAGGTTGCATTATCAGCCATGGAGGTAACTTGCAACTTTCCCTCCTTCAGCCTCAGAAAACTGGACTCAAGGATCGATGTGGGATTGGTTGTGGTTTGGATCGGTCTTTGTTTTTAACTGGATGTCTTCAGTGAATCCATTTTATGGCTGCACATATCTCAGATTTGCTTTCTGTGTAATGAAGTTTGGCTACTTGAGCCAAACCCAGTAATATGCTCAGACAGCTTGTCTATACAAATGAGGTTACAAAGGTTTAACTAAACCAAAAGGCTGAAGCAGAGAGTAGCTAAGTCATGTGCAGAATATCTAAGTGTTTTATTTCCTCGTGTAAGCAAATACTGTATTTTGCTCACTGAGTATCAGTTTCTAACACTGTTCCTGAGCGTACCTTCATCGTCCAGCACTGATGTGTCTCAAGTGCTCAGAGTCGGTCCTGCCACCCAGGTGGGGACAGTGTTGCTGTAACCGAACTGGCTGGCTGATATTACTAACTTCTTCCTGGAAGAATTTTGACAATTTGATTATAAAGTGCATTAGAAACATGAGACTTAAGGCTGAAGGAAAGAATGCAGGCTTTAATTGAGAAGCGATTCCTGTCATGAAGAGGACCCTACAGCACACAGTTCCTCAGTCATACAATATGCCAGTACTACATGTTAGCAGCAGCCACATACCTTGGATGTTCAGGCTCATGGGGTTCATTTTTGGGAGTTTCAGCATCCTCTTTAGCCCCTCAGACAAGCTGGCCTGCCAGGGCAGCTGGAGTTTGCATCTTCATGCTGTGTGAGTTGGTTGTGAGAGGCAGGTCTGTAAGACCCTAGCACTCTGCCAAGCCTCATATCCTCCTCTCTTCTGGATCCAAGAGTTCCTCTTACACCACCTGCCACCTCAGTGACTCTGTTACAGAGTTTGCACAGGAACAGAGCCAAGGAGCAGCTTCAGACAAGCAGAGATCTCGGTCAAGAGGCACATATGAGCCAAGAGGCTTGTCCAGTGTTTGTTAAGATGTAATTTGTTCACAACAGCAGCAGCTCAGCCAGCATCTTGGATTAAACCCCAGAATCTGGGCCCAGCTGACACATGCGGTGTGGATGCTCTTACAAATTGTCTGACATGAGCCTCCCCTTGCTCATATCAACTCCCAAGGCACTCGGCTGCCACAGTCCTGTGGGGCTCCCTCTTCTGTGTGTTTTGTCTTTTTTACCTCTGCTATCATCACTGAGCAAACTGCAGCCATGAGCACTGGGGTACCAGCTACTTTTTTCCCTGAAAATGAACTCAAACTCACCTGTCCTCTCAGCAAGCCACAGTCACCAGTGGGTGACACCCCATCCCTGCAGGCTCAGTCTCCACTGAAGGCAGGAGCCTGGGGCTGAATGCCCCATCTTGTCCTACTTTCCATCCCCAGTACCCCTGCAGTGACATGGGCTAGCTCAGCTTTTTGAAACATTTCACACCAAATTCCTATCCTGGGAGAAGCTCTTACACCGAGCTGCACAGAAGGACCAGAGAGCTATGACAGTTTGTAAGGCAAGGGGCTAGAGCTGTAAGGGGTAGTTATTATCCAGCAGCAGGCACATGCTGATGCCAAGCACGCTCCAGGACTGCAGCCGTGCCCCTCCTGCCATCTGCCCTGGCACTCTGGCACTCTGGCTGTGCCTCACGTGCCCACAGCAAGCACACCATCACACAGGGAATGCACGGGTGTTTGGGCATAAGGACGGGTAGCTTTTTATTCCATTATCTAGTGTTTTCCCACATTAAACCGCAAATACAGAAGGGACACACTGGTTTTCATCGCAGCAAAGAAGTCAATCCCAGATCTTTCTGTGTAGTTTATAACGAAGCTTCAAACCTGAGCTGCCCTGCATGCACGGCTTTTGTGACGCAGTGGCTAGTCTAAAGTAGGCAATGCAGATTAAGAAGGCACTTTCTGCAGGACGGATGTTCCGTAAGGAGTCCTGTGCCAGAGCGCTGGGGAGCCCGGGCTGTGAGATGGACTCTTTCCACCTGTCCTTTGCAGATAATTCTGCTTTGCCCGAACAAGCCCCAGGTGCAGCCACTGCTCAGAGCTGCCATCTCTTCTTCCCTGCGCGGCGTGAGACAGCGCGTGGGAAACTCGGCTGGAAGGGGCCCCTGGAGCGAGCCCCTGGCTCTCGCGGCAGGNGAGGGGCACAGCACGGGGCACGGCCGGCTCGGTGAGGGAAGGGCAGCGGGCGCTCGAAGGCAGCTCCGGCTCAGCGCTTGCATCTACCACCATCTCGTGGCGACCCAGCAGATCCCAGCGCCGGGCCGTTCTCACCACCGACAGCAAGGGAGAGGGGCAGGGAGCTGATCCTCGCGTTTTGCAGTCAGAGCTGCCCCTGTGACCTGACCCCCGGCGCAGAGGAGAGGCCGGGAGCTCACTGAACGGGATTGACCGAGGCTGAGGGAAAGCGGCAGCGGCTTCATTCCCAGGCGATGTGCCCAGCCCAGGACAGTTCACCCCCAGGTGATGTGCAAAACGTGACCAGCCCAGGACAGGCCCGAGAAGGTCTGTCTGACAGACCTGAGCTCTTCTGCACTCACCAGGCCCACAGAACCTGAGTTAGAGACCTGACTTCCAAGGAGCCCTTGGTCCTGAAGGGTGCTGCAAGAGGACGTGATGCTTCTCCAACACTGGCATAAATACTCTGTTTGCAGGAAGGAAGAAAAGATCCTGCCTGCTCCTTTCTCTGTGGGATGGTCAAATAAATGAAACCAGTGACAGTAGAAAGACAGGTTCACAGTAGAAATTAAGAAAATCAGCTTAGAAAACAGAATTTCATGGGAGGGCAGAGAAGGAAGAGGGCTGCCAAAATGATGGAGAAGATTTATGATTTCCTACTGAAAATATGTGAAGCAGTTTTGAGCTTCGGTTTAGCTGCTTTTAGAAACCAGTGACACAGTAACAAGCCTTAATGCACCATGCTTTATGTAGGAAACTCACTTAATGCACCATGGACTAATTTCTATATTTGAGATTCTCTGGCCTGATAATGAATCAGAAGTGGTCTCAGGTGGGTGTGGTATGGGGGTCAGCGAGCTGCAATCTGAGCCAGATCGAAGAGGGCTGAGGACTACGGCAAGGCAAACCCAGTGATGCTTACTGAGCACCCTCAGAAAACAAAGTATCCAAACAAACACTGGGTGTTTCACATGTGGTTTACCCATGCAGAGCCTAGTTAGCTGGGCCTCAGGTTCCATGTATTGACTAACCAGAACGTTCTGAGTCGGAAGGGGTCAACAAAAATCATTGCGTCCAATTTTTAGGAGAACGACCCACACAGGAACTGAACCCACAGCCTTGGCATTATTAGCACTATACTCTGACCAAATGAGCTGATCTCACAGAACAAACTACTTTTTTTCCCCTCCTCCTTCTCCTATTTTGCTGCCAAAAACGGAGAGAAGAAGAGAGATGCCTGTGCTTTGACTTCCATCTCCTCCAGAAAAAAAGAATTTCTCCTCTCATTTTTGAGGGATCCCTAGTGTGGACTGTTTTGNCACTCTGGCACTCTGGCTGTGCCTCACGTGCCCACAGCAAGCACACCATCACACAGGGAATGCACGGGTGTTTGGGCATAAGGACGGGTAGCTTTTTATTCCATTATCTAGTGTTTTCCCACATTAAACCGCAAATACAGAAGGGACACACTGGTTTTCATCGCAGCAAAGAAGTCAATCCCAGATCTTTCTGTGTAGTTTATAACGAAGCTTCAAACCTGAGCTGCCCTGCATGCACGGCTTTTGTGACGCAGTGGCTAGTCTAAAGTAGGCAATGCAGATTTAAGAAGGCACTTTCTGCAGGACGGATGTTCCGTAAGGAGTCCTGTGCCAGAGCGCTGGGGAGCCCGGGCTGTGAGATGGACTCTTTCCACCTGTCCTTTGCAGATAATTCTGCTTTGCCCGAACAAGCCCCAGGTGCAGCCACTGCTCAGAGCTGCCATCTCTTCTTCCCTGCGCGGCGTGAGACAGCGCGTGGGAAACTCGGCTGGAAGGGGCCCCTGGAGCGAGCCCCTGGCTCTCGCGGCAGGGAGAGTTGGCAGCGCTGGGAATAGGGGTCAGTAGCGAGGGCAAGTCCGAAGATCCAGGGCAGGCACTGTAACACCAAAAGGTAAAGAAGGCAGGAAGGGAGACAATTAAGCACTAATGAGAACGGAGTGCGTGCCGGTATTTGCGGGTGCCCGTAGAGATGGGGTACGGCTTGGGCACGGCCGGCTCGGAAGGGAAGGGAAGGTAAGGGGAAGGGAGGGGAGGG
>VZTH01005386.1:387352-412268 GCA_013397815.1 Aleadryas rufinucha
TGGGGGTCAGCGAGCTGCAATCTGAGCCAGATCGAAGAGGGCTGAGGACTACGGCAAGGCAAACCCAGTGATGCTTACTGAGCACCCTCAGAAAACAAAGTATCCAAACAAACACTGGGTGTTTCACATGTGGTTTACCCATGCAGAGCCTAGTTAGCTGGGCCTCAGGGTCCAGGTATTGACTAACCAGAACGTTCTGAGTCGGAAGGGGTCAACAAAAATCATTGCGTCCAATTTTTAGGAGAACGACCCACACAGGAACTGAACCCACAGTTCAGTTATTAGCACTATACTCTGACCAAATGAGCTGATCTCACAGAACAAACTACTTTTTTTCCCCTCCTCCTTCTCCTATTTTGCTGCCAAAAACGGAGAGAAGAAGAGAGATGCCTGTGCTTTGACTTCCATCTCCTCCAGAAAAAAAGAATTTCTCCTCTCATTTTTGAGGGATCCCTAGTGTGGACTGTTTTGCCTGTGGATCCAATGCCAAGCCCTCTGCATTCCTTTGCTCAATTCTTGGCTGTCCCAGCTAGAAAAGTGGTGTCTGATTTAAATCTGTAGGTGGTGATCAGCAGGTCCCTAAGCTATAGCTGTGCAGACAAAGCATTTGGCGTCACACTTGTGTCAGATAACTTGAGACATCCATGATATACACAGCTACAGCAGATCTGGACTCCCTTTTAGCAGACACAGGAGTCCAGACCCTTTTACTTCTCTGTACTGTCACTTGGGAAATAAATACATTGTCCAGTGTTTCCTTCATCTGAACAATTTTAGACATCGATTGCAGGACAAGATGAAATGGAGCCTAGCCTGATTCATTAAATTGACTATATGTCTGCAGGCTGTAAGCAGAGCCCAGCCTCATTCATTATATTGACTATGTCTGTATGGAAAGCCCAGCCTGAGCAGCTCAGGCGCAGACCCCTGAGGTGGAGATTGACTGCCTTGAGCCAGGTGGGTGCTGGCCCCTGTCCCTCTGCCTCCACTGGGGCATCAGAGATGCCTCAACACCTGCAGCCCAGGGGGAAGGGCTGCAGGCAGTGTAGCCACCCCTGGGCAGAGGGGTCACCTCCTACTGTCCTTGGCCCCTGGCCTGGGGCACAGAGGTTGACCCCTTCTGGGGGTTGTTAAAAACTGAGCTGCCAAAGCAATGTATGTGTAGTTTGGCTCGTGTGTCTTGAGATCCCCTCACAGGGTACCCCCCCCTCCCTTTTGGGGATGGATCTGGGGAGAGATCTGCCCTTTTGTCAGGTCTGCTTTCTCTGCCTCCTTGTTTTCTTGATATCCAGCCGATATGGAGTTACTTGTTTTATCCTGTGGAGACCAACAGCAGCCAAGTTATATTTAGCAGTGTTCCCATACAAAAGATCAGTCTTGTTAGGTAACGTTGGATGTACTGCATCTAGTGAACTACATGGCTATGTGCCATGCTCTGATCCAGAAATTTCTATTGCTCAAGCAAACAGGAAGCCCAGAAAATAGAATTATGTGCCTACTTTTAGAAGGAAAAATCTAAACCATGGTTAGATCTATTCCTACCTTACTTCAGAAATTTCTAAAATGCATTTCAAGGCAATCAGTGGTGCACTTAGAGGATGATCAAGAAACAAATCTTGAATTCACACTGAAAGCTCAGCACAGTGAGACGGCTGGGGCTGTGGGCTCTGCGCAGGGGTCAGCTGTGACACATGCCCATTGGGTTCAGAGTAAATTACTCCTATCTGGTTTTCAACAAACTTCCATTAATGTCACTGGACTGCTACAAGTTTTATTTCTCCTCTCAGACAAGATCACTTGCTCTGTGGTGCTCATGATCTCCTAAGCATTCGTGTTGTTTAACTGTCCACGCAGAGTGATGCATGATGAAAGCAGGGCTGTATTTTATTACATTATAATAGTGTTTCTCAGACTCCTTTAATGAAATACCTGCAGCAGAGCCAGAATATCCTGGTGTGTATTCAGCAACATACCATATGCAGCTGTGTGTGTTTCTATCTGTGCAGCCCATGGTCAAAGAGAACCAAAGAGCAGAAAATGGAGGAATTGGTCTAGTCTCACATTAGAGGACTGGGCTCTGTAAGAACAGAGCTTTGCAGAGCTCCTTGGGGCCTGTCTTCTTGAGTGAACTGTGGAAGGACAGACAAACCAGCATCGCCTCTCTCAAAGCAGGCCATGATTCTAACTTCTGTCCTTGCTAATATACTCACTGCAACTTACAACTTCCCTCACCTCCACAATCTTCCCCTTATTGTCACGATCAAGCACATGCTTTTACTGCTCACAGAGAACATAACTTATATTGCAAACAGCTTGGTTTATATTTAGTTGTTACTAAAAGCTGGGGGAACCAAATAAAAGACACTACTGGCTCTGAGAAGCTCTCTTCTCTGCAGGCAGTCAGATGAGATGACCTTGAGAACTCCCCCATCGCTGGTTGCTGCAGTAATCACTGCTGCTGAGAAAATGAGCCTGAATAGGATGAATTCAGCACACAATTTCATTACATTTTTCTGTGCTTGTGGGGTTTTTTATGGAAAAGCACTCCACATTCTCAGCTTTCAACTTTATTTCTCTGTTCAGTTGTCCTAAAAGTTTCTATCATCCTTACTTCGTGCTTCCCTCTTTTTGTTCCCTTCCTTGTGGTTTCTGGACCACTGCTCTCTTAGCCAGACACACCGTGTATTTCTTTGTGTGCTGCTTTTTCATATGCTTGCTACTTCTGTTAATTTATTTGGCCCTTCCCTCTCTCTTTTACCTCTCTTCACTTTGAGGTACTCTATTCCCCATCATTTTTTGCCTTGTGCTTTTTGTATCCTGGATTACATACTGTTACTTGGACTGGATGTTTATTTCTGCACGTAAAACCCGTTGCATTTCTTTACTCTCTAGTACAATCTCACCACCACTTATACTACATTGATTTCATTGATTTCAGGGGAGCTGGAATGGATAAGAGGATAATCCAATTTGGAAGAGATCAAAAGCCAGATAGTACAAAGTGGTAAAATGAGGAAGAGAAAGCTTATAATAATCTTTAGGTTTGATGTTCCTGGGTTGCAAAGGGAAAACTCTGCCTGGATCTCCAAGACCCAGGAGCAGACCTGCTGGCATGACTGCATTGTGCAGGCTGAGCATGCCATAAACTCACTTGAGCTTTCCAGAGCCAAATAAATGCAGGGTCAGGTCGCATGCACCACTTCCCAGCATTCTTACAGAAGAGCAATGTGTATGTCCAGTAGACACAGTCCCACATTACAAATGAGTTTTGGCCTACAGATATGTGGGGAAACTCACATTATACAACCTGCATTTGATCACCTTTTTCCCTTGTCATTTGATTTCCCTTTTTCTCTTTCAATGACGGAGAGCTCTTCTTTTTCCCACTATATTTGTCTCTGGGCTATGAAACACAAAGAACATCTCTCTCTTTGTTCAAAGAATCTGATATAATTTGTTAAGGACAGAAGTAATGGGATTAGGGCGACAATTTTTATTTATGAAAACAGTGCTATCAGCCCAGTCTCTAGTGTGAGGCAGTTATACAGCCCAGCAGAACTTTCCATTGCCGTCGTTTATTCCTTGGCTTGTACTTGGCTCAGCAGGACAGCAGCTTAATTGCTAGACTGTGCAAGAAAAAATGTGAGACCAAATTTAAAGGACCAGACCTAACAGCAGTGAGTCTCTGAGCCAGTCTGTCAGTTATTTCAGTCACCTTCCTGATGACGAAGTTTGCAGGGCTGGTAATGCTGCCAGCAGCATGACAGCAAGTGGGGTGAGGCTTCTATTCCAGTTTATTAGTATGCATTCATAAAAGGTTGTGTTTAATCCAAGCTAATATAGCTATGATGTTTTACTATCTCAAACATACCCATCCTATATAATTCCCATTAGATGTGTTCATAGTGCCCTGAATGACAAAGATGTCATTCCAAGCCCCTTCAAAGTCCCCAGGACATTAGGATAAGCATATCCCCTCACTGTTCTGATGGCTCCAGACAAAGAGCAATTTTCAAGTGTTCAAATGCTCTCTCCAACATAATGGTTTAGAAATCAAAATAAAAACAAAAGAACAGCATAAACTAGGAGGCAGACCCTGTAGGACTAACTTTGCAAAGTCAACCTGCTGAATAGCCTGTGGTGGCCCAGTCCAGCCCAGTGGATGCTGGCCTTGCCATGGGTCTCCATCAGCCTCTGATCACTGCAAATACAGAGCACAGCCCTCCCCAGTGGTGACAGAAACTATCCAGGATCACACTCTGTATCTCACATTGCTGCTACCACAAAATCAGAACAGCTGTCAACACTGGAATTGCTGTAAAGCTGAAAAGTGGATAAAGTGGATAAAGCTGTGGAAGTGGATACAATGTAGAAGTATATTAAATCATGTCTTTCTTAATTGCATGGTATCACACATTTCTCAAAATAGCTGCACTAAAAGTTGTCTTGACAACATTCTCAGTGAAAATGCAGTAATTTTTTTCTCTTTTACCTATGGCAGATTATAAGGGGGATATGAATATACCATCCCTTAAATAGAATTGCCAGCTCTTTTTCTAAAATAAATTGCTCCTTTTCACTTTACAATGGATATACTTTTCATAGCAGGCATGTTTAAGAGTTAGTTTTCCTAATGAACACAGACAGCAGCCTGAGTTTCCCATGCTGCCCTGGAGATGCAGTATTGACTTACATTTTGTTGTCTAAAGCTGTCAGCTGTATGTGCTGACTAAACTGGAACTTTGCTTCCAGCTTTTCACCTGTCCCCATGCATGTCCGCATCATTTCCCATCTTTCCATCAGTTTACATAACTCCTCATGCCACAGCCCATATGTCCCTGCGTCTTGCTCCTGCTGCCCAGAAGAGGGTCACTGGGTACTGTCCTTGGCCAAGTGCACCAAGGAAGGTAATGTTTTCTCCTGTCTGCCTTTTCTCAACAGAAAAAGAGACCAAGGTTTGCAGAGAGGCTTCACTTAGGCACCAAATGTGCTCAAGTGGTTGAAAACCAGGCTTGGCACTTGGTGATATATTTCAAATTCTACCTCCACGACTCTCAACAGGGCAGTTAAGTTTCATAATTCCTCTTGCCTGTCATGGAGCTCAGGGCTTACATAATCACAGTAAGGTTGAGGTGGGAAGGGACCTCAGAAAATCGTCCAGCTCAAGTCCAGGATCACCCAGCAAGGTCACCTACAGCAGGTTTCCAAGAATGCTGTCCAGTTGGGTTTATAAAATTTCCAAGGCTGGTTCATGGGGTGCTAGGGTTTAGTGTCCCACTTTGGTGTGCTTGCTGAGCCCCTGCATGCAGGCCAGCAGCCAACAGACCTCTGTTCTCTACTCTGCTACTGTGGAAAGAGATAAAATACAGAATTTCAGCTGCTGAAGCAAGGGAGGCGGGTTGGGGTATGTTAGGAATTCCAGAGTAGAAGGTAGGAGACTATCATCGTGGACTGAGAGGGGGTTGCTAATAAGAGAGGGATACATGGGGTTTATGTACTAGTGCAGTGAGATAAGATTATATTGAAGAAAAGATGGGGTTGGAAGTGTGTCTTCTTTAGTGTTTTTGTGCAGCCCATTCAAGGCGTATTTGGAGAAAAGACATTTTCTCTCCTTCCCTTGTTCTTCCTCTGAAGTCCATGAATGCCAGAATGACAGGGTCCCTGGGTCAGGACTCTTTTTGTGTTGCCTCACTTTTCCTTCCTGGGATCTGTTTTCTTCTAAGCTTTGTGCTTTCAGGTGTTTCAGCTGCAACAATTTTTATCAAGTTTGTATCACACAGGAAGCCTGACAGTACATCAGCCTTTCAACTGCCGCCTGTTTGATCAGGTGCACAGAGGTAGCAGGGAGAATTCAAATAACTCTAGCTATACAATAGCTACTGTTTCCTCTATCTCCCAACTCCAGAGCTAGAAAAGAGAGGTGTTGTTTCCCATTTTTGCTTCTAAAAGCCATGATTTTCAAACAGCCTTTTGATCTGACTTGCACTGACTGTCAAGGCAACCAGTTCCTGACTTGCATACAAAGGGCACTCGCTCTCCCTTGCCTACTCAGGTCATTAACCTTCAGGGCCTCATTCACTGCTCTTGTTCGTTTCAAGCTGAGAAACTGCTGCTGCCAGGTAGGTTTGTAATGCTACTGTGCCATCTTTGTAAAGTTTCATGTCTCCTTTCCAAGGCAACATGTAAATCCATAGAGAGCAGTGCCTCTAACATCCATTTCTTAGTCAATGAATTGCACCAAGAAAACCCTCTCTCAATCATTTCAATGTGACACCAAGTATGTCTCAAGAAAACCAAAGCATTGATTGTGAGAGCAAAGGACAATAAGGAAGAGTGGACAGATAAGCACCGTGGCCTTGATGATTTTAAAACTGCATGAATGTGAGAAGTCTGCATCTGATTAAAGAAATCCATTCTTTGCATCATCTTTCTCCTTTGCTTGGCTTATGGCAAGGGAGAAAATTCATCCCTGCTGTAAGCCAACTGGAGTCATTCTGATCTCTGTTTTTAATGCTTACTGCTGTGCTTTTTGTATTTACATGAAGAAATAGCATAAAGAAAGAAAAGAGAGAGAAAAATTAGGCAAAGTTACAATAACAAGTGAGATACCAAGCAAAGATTAAAGCATGAAACAAAATGTTAGAACTCAGTGTGGAGTCAAACACACAGAAATTCAGCATTTTATCTTTATATCTCCTCTCCCCTCTCTCTCTGTACATTGTCTTGTTAGATTGTCATCAGCTTGCCATCTCATATACGCCTGCTATATTTCATATCTTAAAAATTGAAAATGGCAGAAGGACAAAACTTTATTTTTAAATAAGGATGTATTTCACATAGGATACACAAATTCCAACTAACCTTAATGTGTTTGTGTCAAATACAAAAGGAGTTTCTCAAGGTAATTTCTCTTTGGTGTTTGGTGTGGGCTGCCCGCTCCGTGCCAAGGAAGGCTATGAGAATCCACACTGGAGGTGAAGGGAAAGGGGCCTTCACTTTCTCTTCTCACTCTTTGAATTAAATGTGACGCTGCTCAAGTTTGTAAAGTCTGTACATGTATCTCTTTATACATATGTATGTGTGTTTCTAGGCACATATATCCGTATATAGGTATATAACTGTATATAGGTAATGTCTTGAAATTAATACAGCTACAATCCTGTTGAATCTTCCAAATTTGGGGGCAGAAAAACAGTAATTTTCAGAATTGCAGCTTCACATAGACCCATCTAAATCTTGTCTATGTCTTCTTTTTTTCTGGACCCAAATCTCTGTACCTTAGTATACAAAGTGTTTATTTTATTTGGTAACACTGCTTTGGGGTAAAGCCCAAGATAAATGTGAATTGTCCCCTCACCATCCTGACCCTTTCCATTTAGGGAAGAATAAAATTAGAAAATTAACTGTCAATGGAAAATCTTACACAATGGACAATGGAAAACTGCAGTGTTTTGGGGCTCATTCTGTGATGAGTAGCAATAAATAGTATATTTTGTCTTCCTATCTAGTTATTTTGGATCAGCCAGCATTGTCTTAAACTCTCAATTGCAAAGCAGACTCACTGCAGAGTGCCGACCCTGGCCAGCAGCAAGGGCATGCTGTATGCACTCCTGGGGAAATCTGCTGTATGGATTGCAGGGTAATAAGAGGTATCCATGTAAACCTGGGGTTTAGATGCAACCGGGTGTGATAGCTCCATGTACTGAGGTTGCAAAGCTCATGCAAAAAGAAAGACAAATTAGCAACACTGCACTAATGGCTTGAGTACCATGGCAATGGCTCGTCAAGGTGCTTGCAGCAGCAGTCAGGGAGAGGTGTAAACTGAGGAGTCCCCAGCTGTTACTGACACACCAAACACTTCTGTTTTCTCCTTGGGGTAAAATTCATGTTGTCTGGATACAGCTGTGTTTGTGAGCTCAGCTAAGGATATCTGCCCAGATAAATGCATCAAAGCTGAACAAGAAGAAAAGGTTGTAAAAGCAAGGCAATTGTCTTTGAACATGAGATAGGTGCCTAGTCATCTAACACACTTGCTCAGGAGTATTCCGCTATGCTGAGACATTTTCAAGAAAACGCTGGTGGATGGCAGCTATGATTTCACCCATCTGTACCTCAAGTCAAATTCCAGTGCAAGACAATCCTCATAAAAGAGTAGTTTACATAGAGCACTGCAGTATTGGTCATGTCAAAAAACATGGCTGACAACTCCATTTGAACAGTGAGCAGCCCTCCTTCTTTCTCAGAAACATTGTTGAACTTCCTGGCAGGTTCATTGGTTTAACATGAACAGCCTTATAATTTTAATAATATTTTATATTTACTAATATTGCTATTGCACAGAATCACAGTGTTTTTGAGGTTCAAAGGGACCTCTGGAGATGGTATGGTTCAACCTGCTTACTCAAGCAGGGTGACCTAGAACTGGCTGCCCAGGAGCATGTCCAGCTGGCTTTTGAATATCCCCAAGAATGAAGACTCCCCAGCCTCTCTGGGCAATCTGTGCCAGTTCTTAGTCACTTTCACAGAAAAAAAAGTGTTTCCTTGTATTCCGATGGCACCTCCTGTGTTTCATATTTACTAATGTTTTAATGCTAACAACCCCCAGAGAAGACTCAAAAAGACAAATTGTATAGATGGGGATCATGTGGCACAAAAAGAAAAAACGGTATTTGCTAGTCTAGGGCTGTCCAGCAGCCCCAGCTCAATAACATGACTGGTAGGCGTCTCCTAAATTCTAGCTTTGCTCTCACATTGCTTTCTTTTCCTTCAGAACCTGCGGTGCCTTTTCCTTTCCTGGCCCATTTCATCCACTCTCACCAGGGAGCAGGAGCAGCTTATGGTCGCTGCTGGTGAGGTAGCAATGAGAGCTGTCAGACTGGCCAGTGTCAATCCAGCCAAGGACCCTTCTCTATGGTGAACAGCTGCAGATGGGGCACAACTAAGGCCATGCACAGGCTGAACTTTCTCCTGACATGTTCTCTTGGCCTCCAGCAAATGGCCATATAGGAATTTCCTGAGGTGACAGCTTCATCCAAATCCTTGTGTACCAATGGATACTCCATTAATTCATCTAACCACTTCTTGAATCTACTTGTACTTTTGGCCTCCTCAAAATCTTCCACAATATTGTTATATATTCATGAAAAAAATTTTGTTTGTTTTTAAACTTGCTGCCTGATCACTTTGCTGAATGCTCTCTGTTTCTTGTATTCCAAGAAACAGTGACCAATCATTCCCTTTTCAGCATCTCTTCAATAATCATCACTTCCTAGGTCTGTAGGGCATCCAGACCCAGCATCTCTCTTCAAGTTGTCTATTTGGTCTTTTAGCCTATTCAGTCTTTCCTCAGTCTCTTTCTGTATCTTTCCTGGTTCTCCTACAGCTATTCTGTAGTTTGGCGAGTGGAACTCAGCAGAGCATTCAGTAATCCAGGGATAATATAGATTAGGAGTGTGATGTAACAGTGTTCAGTTTTGTTCTCAGCTCCTCATAACATCTGACATAACACGAAAGTCAGTGCACGGTCATCCCACAGCCACAGGCTTGCTCAGGCTAGAAGGGACCCCAGGAGGTCTCTAGCCTAACCTTGCTCTCAAAGTAGGGCCAGCTATGGGGTCACACCAGTTGCTTGAAAGTCTCCAAGGATGGAGAATGCACAGCCTCTCTGGCCTATCTTTTCCACGGCTGGGCTGCTCCTGTGGGGGAATGATTTTTCCTCATACTGAGTATGAACCTCTCTCGTTTTGACTTGAGACATTGTCCTTCATCCTGCACACCATGCACCAGTGTGAAGAGCCTGGCTCCATCTCATACACACTCTCCCTGCTAGGCACTGGGGAGGCACTGTTAGGTCCACAGGAGCCACCTCTTCTGCAGACTGAACGAGCCCAGCTCCCTCAGTCTCTCCTCACAGGACATATCCTCCAGCCCTGACCATCTTGGCAGTCTCTACTGAAATTCCTCCAGCTGCAGTGGGAGGACTAGGGACAAAACCTTTCACTTTTGGCTTCCCTTATAGTCAATGGAGAGAGAGAGAGAGCAAGAGCCTTACCACAGGACCACCCATTCTATCCATTCTAACATAGATTTTTAAGAGAGATTGGATAAATCAGTGAGGGCTATCTGCCTCCACCAGGGAAGGAGCTTAAGCAGCTAGTTCAGTATTAAACATCTAACTTGCATGCAACTTAGGTCATTAAGATGAGCCATACGCTTGCCATCTTTTAATTTTAATTCCCTATCTGTAAATGAGGATGCTACAGTTTCCTTGTTTCTCCCATCTATTTGAACTGTATGTAACTACTGTGTTAGGCTGAATGGTGTTTTGCCTGGTGTCTAAAAAAATGACAACTGACATCTTTCTGAGCTTTACTGGCTTCAGGCTACCACTATTAACAATGAGGGGATGGAATACAGAGCTTCTAGAGCAACTAAGTTCTGAGCATCCGTACACAACCTAAAAAACTGACATAGAAGAGGTATGAAGGGAAAAATAAGGCAGTGAATTTCCACAATTTCTCATTGTCTCAACCTTCTGAACTGCTGCCAACTTCAAATCTAAACTGGCATATTTCTTATTTTGCAGTTTTAACAGGAGATAATTATAGCTCATTGTTCCACAGCTTGCTGTATAAAATGCTGAGCAGTATTTCTGTCTATTCTTCTTAGGTCTGAGGAACTTTAACTGCTTTTGATTCTTCTGTCCCAGATAATCACTGTTAAGCAGTTAAAAGTTCATTAAAACTGAGGCCAAACATAGAAGAAAATGCCAACAAAAACATGCCTGGAAAGACAGATGAATAAAATGGCAGTGCCATTAGAAAGAGATTTTCTCAGGCTATATTTTTAAACATATCTAAAGAACATTTTATACACTTTAATTATATTTGATGAAAGTAACTTTCTTCGGTGTAATTGTCCTAAGGATATGGAATTTTTAAATGGAAATGATACTCTGAAGCAGCACCCAGTGAAGACATTTTTTGCAAATATCCATGTGTATTTCTTTCATGACCTAGAGTTCAAATTTATCCACTGTTTTCCACACTATGGAAATAAGCTTAAACTATAAAACACAATTTAAATGAAGATGGGAAAAGCATATTTGAGTTGCACTTTTTCACAATTAGGAAGGCAACAGTTCCCTTGGGTTTTATTTCTTTGGCTGTGAAGGAAAATGGCTGAGTAGTATTTCCAAAACATTTCTGTGCTATTCCCCAACATCAATAGCTCAACAAAAGGAGGTTCCTTCTCCCATTCTTTTAATCCTAACTACAACTGAAAAACACATAACTAGAAAACATTCTTTTAGACAGTCCTCTTTTTTTTTTTAATTTGAAGTTCTGCAGATTGAAATGCTGCTCAGATCATCCCTTCTCTCAGCCTGAACTCTGCTAATGAGAAGGCCCTTGGCATTTTTTCTTCTTTGTGGATGGGTAGGGAACAGCCAGTGTTTTTCTTGCTAGTAGATAAACAGGGTGGATGAATAGGGCACCACAATCCTAGATTAGGCCAGAGATTCATCACTGACAGATACTACAAAGGTCAAATAACTTCTTAGTAGAAAATATCTAAAACAGTGAAGCACACTTGGAAGCACTAGTTGCAACCGTAATTCCTGGCCACGTCACAGCAATCAAATCTGTTTTCCTACATTTAAAACTAACTCTAAACCACAAGTAAGCTTTGTGTTTTGCAGCACTTGTTGAAGAAGCTTAAGGAGCTGGCAGAGCCAGAGCTGGCAAACAGGCAGCAGGGCAGGATGCTGACCTGAACAGGGCAATAGAAGCATGCCGGTGTCAGCCGGCACACTGCACAGGCCAGCTGTTTGTGCAAGTACACGTTTGCTAGAGCCTGAAATAATTGTTCAGAGAGCAAAGTAGGGCAGTTCTAGTAGAGATACAGGCTCAGTAGTCACCCCCTCTGCTAGGGCAGTGGCTGGCATGAAAAGGATACAGATAACCAGCAATATGACTATCTGTTATGAGGAGAAAAATTTTTTATTTGCCAGAGGCAGCAAATATCAAAACTGTTGTTGGCCCATTCCTAACAGTTGCATTACTTGCCATGTAGTCCCATGAGAACCTGATGGTCATTCAGAGATACAAAATGAGCCTCTTTGTTGGTTCATCTTATCCTGTGGGCTGATAAACATGAGAAAAATTTAAAGATCTTATTAAAGAATAAAACAATGTTTCTGCATTTGCTTCTTAACTGCTGCAGAACTTGAGGAAAAATGATCCAACTCCAAACTGCTGTGCTCACATGAACCAAACCAGAAAACCAAGAAATCTAGTGAATGTGAAATGTCAAAGAGAAGACAAACAAATTGATAAAAGTACATAAGAGACAAAAAAAATTAGGCCAGATGTGATCACCTTGATAACTTCAACAAAGAGCCTTTCCAGATTGGTTTTGAGCCAATCTAGTGCCTTTCTGTTATTAAATAACTTCAATGATTTGTAGTCCTGTTTGTATGCAGTTTCCTCCTATTTTAATCTTCACAGGATCGGTAAAATGTTAGCTCAGGCATACTTTCTGTCTGAAGCACAAGAGGCTTAGTCAACCTGCTCTGCATAAACATCTGAAAATACACAGATCAATTGATTTACAAAAGGCAGTACAGTATCTACCTTGCCCATTCCTTCCTGTCCTGAGATAGCAAAGATTAGAGACATAGGGCGTATTTATGTTTTCCCTATGCTTGAACAATCATCGTGAAAATGCAGCTCTGCTAAGTCTGTAGACTAAGAACCAAGGACACTTCAACTCCTTGTGTTTTGCCATCACAACAGGTCTTTAAGGTAGGAAAGCAGATCAGGTAAGTAGTAAAAACTCCCCCAGTTTTCTTCTTCACATTTCTGAAGTAAGAATGCAATGTGTAATGTGACACTGCAATTAAATGGATGGTTCCAAACCTGGCAAAGTGAGCCAGTCCTTTTCCTTTTTTAGGGCCTGAAATATTTAGACATACAATAGCTAGGTTTCCTTTATATTTCTGTATGGCACCTTCTATCCAAAAGGATCTTGGGGACAGGTGAATGCTCTCACACACTGCTGAGAGCCTGAAGCTTTCCAGGTGGAGTTCTGGGGCCATGATCCGAGACAGCCATAAGGACTAACACACACGGAGATGAAGGAAGCAGCAGAAGAAACAGGCTGCCCTTAACTAGAGCAGTGCTAGCCAAGTACCAAAGATCTACCCTTGATTTAAAACAAGGCCTGTGACATCTTGAAAAACCACAGTTTGTTGTGATTATGGCCAAGCCAGCATTTCCAGTGTCACTTGGAAATCTGATGTACTTCATCTACCAATTAAAGAACAACCTTTGGGTGTCAGTGTCCCAAACTGTGCAGTCCAGACAGTCTCCTAGCACTGTCTGGTTGGGCAAACTGCACCAGGAATGTACCCAATTTGAACCAACCCTTCAAAATGTGCATCTTCATCCTCCTTATGCCTGGTCTCCTTGGCACCTGATCACTACCATGACCAGCAAATTTGACTACTCACACGTGAATCAGACTGAGCAAAGGACTGACTTCCATCTCACAGTTTTAAAAGCTCTTGTTCAAGGAAAAACGTATGTCAAATTTGATTTGAGCTTCTCTGGAACTGCTGAAGGAGATATTCTGTCTTCCCATCATGTCTATTCCACAGGAGGAAAAAATTGCAGACCTTGAATGCAGCTGAAACAGGCACATCTGTATCTCTGCCTGAACACTACACTGAGCCCCTATTTTTACCCACTGTTACAGCTAAGATGACTGAATTACAAGGTCATGTATTTTGCTGAAGGCCATATCATGAGTCATTCGATTAAAACTCTGCCCTTCCTGGCTCTCAGTCCTTTTCTCTACTCATTAGTACACACAATGTAATAAAATGTTGGAATATCCCCAGAATGGAGTTTTGCTTAGACCACTTCCTCTGTAGTTCACTACCACAGACCTCAATTCCTAGCTTAGGCAACTTTCCAGCTCAACTATATGAAGCAAAATGACATTTTAAGTTAAACTTCAAGTGGGGTAATGAGCAGCTATAGAAGTTCAACATGGTTGAACTTCTAAATTTAAACAAAATCACTAGAGGAATTTTAGAGAGTATTCAAGAGAGTAAACAGAATAGAGGCTAAGCAAATGCATAGTGGACACTATTCACCCCTTCTATTATCCGTCTTGACAAAGGTTCTTTGATGCCTTTAGCAACTTATGACTTTCCCCCCTTCTGTGCTTTTTCTCTTTTTTTCAAAATTTTTAGCAAAAACTCTACCCAACTCTCTAATCTAGGATAACTGAAAAGTTGGTAAAATTAACCAGCTGTTTTGACTGATGAGAAATCATTGATAACATCAGATATTTTACTAAAGTTGCATTAACACTCTTCTATTTAATAACACAGCTTAAGGAAGGGTTCATTTTATAAACTTATAGGGTGTTGGAATGAAAGATGTGATCGTTCCCATGTAACCTCATAAATTCTCTTGCTAGTCAGTTTCGAGTCTATGAGCTCCAATAAAATTCTCATGAGAACACAGTATCCATCCATAAAAACTCCTGAACCCTGCATGGGAATCAGCTGGTTTAGAAGGGTTCAGAGGTTCAAGCCTGTGGTTTATTTATTAAAATTTTCTCAGTAAATATATCATGGTATAATAGATAACGAGCACACTGTTTTGTGCTAGTAACATCCGTCTTCCATAATATACATGCACGGTAAGTTTCAAAAATAGGAAGGAACTCTAATTTACATTTAAATGTGGGTGCACTGAACGTTTTCTCAAAAAGAGGCTGAAATCATAAACAAGAGTGAGAATTTGTTTCCTTATCTTTCAAAACCACTGTCATCAAATGCAGCTAAGATGTTGCTCTCTGCAAAGGCTTAAAAAGGGAATTCAGACCACCAGAGGTTTTGACAGACTGGGCTGAGGTTAGACACTTCTAGTCCCAGAAGATGATGGTGACTTAGAGATAACAGTGGTAGAGCATTAGAAGTTGCAGAAGTACATTCCTTCACTGTAGTATTAGAAGTGTGAATGTGACCAGGAGCACCATGTCCATGCTGGAAATACAAGCATTTGGTAGAGTCTGTGGTTGAAGGCTGTGAACCAATTTTACCTCCTTCCTCTATAAAGCCTCCAAACCAACCTGAAAGAAGTGCAAATTCCTTCCTTTCCTTGGAGACAGTAAACAGCAGCAGGAATGCAACAGACAGCGGTAGCTTCTGTGAGGCAATATGGTACCCAAGAATAGCTCAGATACTCACTCCAGTGATGAATTTGATAGCTAGTTTGTGTCAGACTAATTATTCTAACACAGGATTCACACAGTCATTTCCACCTCAAAAGGCTTCTGAGGGAAGAAAAATATCACTAAAATCCAAATAGATTTTTTTTTTCCTGTTGGAAAGCAAAGCCAGTTGGTCTATATTCTCTGGCAATGGAGAAGAACGCTTCCACCCTAAGAAAGAGTCAGTCTTTCAGAGATATTTTTTTGGCAACCCATTTCAGGCCTTTAGAGGCAGGCTTTGGAGGTGGCCAGAACAAGGAGGTGACAAAGTCACCTTCCTCCCAGCTCTACAACCAGCTGCCAGCTTCCAACTCTGAAAATGAACAGGCAGATGGTCACAGCTCTCCTGGTCCAAATCACGCTGCTTCATGCAGGTGTGCAGAGCATTGCAGCCCCAGCACACTGTGGGGCCCAGGACTGCCAACATCACCATTACTCTAAGGTGTCAGGGATGAGCATGCCATAGGCAGTCTCCACATTCTCTACTCTGCAACTCCTATATGCTCCACTCTTCTCCAGGCACTGCAGTATAAAGATCAAATGGGAGAGGAGGACGCTACGGGGAAAGGGTGGGATACCCTTGCACATTCCTTGCCTGGCCTCCCTGGGACACAAATACATAGCTTTCATGCTCAGCTGCTCTGTGCTCCATATTGCATCCCATACTCAAGGCCCCACTGCCTAACATTGATGGAGTGTTTGCCTAGAAAGAGCACAAGGCTGTGCAGAAAATGACCCTTTAGTCTCCCCTCTCTGAAGTCTGTGTGCATGCAGATCCTGCTCAGAGAAATGGGCTCCATTCTGATTTCTGCCAACCATCTGCTGAAATGTAAATGTGTTTTAATTCTCAAACAACTCCAAGCAACTTCATAGGATTCTTTCACTTACCATAACAGCACCTTGAATATGTTCAGAAAATGTGCTTAACTCTGGTATTAAAGTTCTAGCTTTGTATTTCAAAGTAGTATACTTCAAATCCTACTGGGAGTGCATTTTTATTAAAAATTCTCTGTATCTTTCCTATCTCTTCATGTGAGCCCAGCACATGTACAGTATTTGAATGTCTGGATTAGAAGGATAATAAACAAGAATATTCCAACAACCTTTTTTTTTAAGGAAGAAAGAAAACTTACTCTGTGTGTCAGTATCTGACAGAGCTGGTTTCCTTCACACTGACACACCCAATAAATGTTTAAATAAAATTCAACTGTTCAACACGTAAAATAAGAATTACAAACCTTTCTTAATTTCTCTATGATGTTTGATCCTACAGGCAGTGTACATTATTATTTACTGTTAACAGCTATAGCTGTGTACATATGGGAAGTCTGCAGGCACCTTTATACATGTATGCATCTTTTCTTTGGAATAGAGCTGGTATTTGCATTTGTTAAATCATTTACACCATATGAATAAGAAAAAGCAATGTAATATAGCATTGATTGACTTCTGCAAAGTAGAAACCAGATCTGAAATCCATTTTAGCCTAGTGAAATCCTAAGGCTTTAAGGGAAGCTTCTTGCTTGGTCCAGCAGTAACAGTGACCTGTAATTCACATGGCACATCTTTTGAAAAATTCTCAAACTTACAAAGATTTACAGGGGTCATTTCAGTCAAGAGTGAACTGCAGAGAGGGGGGAAAAATAAGTTTGTGACATAAAGCGATAGGCCACAGAAATGAAAAACAACAGACCAAGAATAATGTATTCCCTTGAAAAATGTAGAGGATAATAGGTAGACACACTATAAATTATAACACTGGATTATCCTTCAGCTTGTAAAAAATGTCAGACTTTAAATACCTACAGATGGTCAGTGCCTCCATTTTCAATTACCTCTGACAGATGGCCCTTCCCTATGGCCCAGTGCTGATATGCCAAGAGCAGCAATTAGAGATTGACTCAGAGGCAAGAACGGTGCCATATTTTGCAGCTTTATTTATAGTCAGACCCAGAGTTTTCTTTGCCTCTGTATCAAAATTCAAAAACACTGTCTGAAGACGTATTGAAACAATAGCAGTCGCTTGGTTCTATCCCCTGCCCTGATTTAGCACCATAAATCATACTGTAGTGAGACAAGGCTATTCATCAGTTGCATGAAGACCCCAGAACGTATCGGTATCCAGTCTAGCAGCTAACAGCTCTGCGTATAGTTAATGCATTTCACTATCACTGCAACTCTCTTTCATTCCCAAAAGTTGAGGATTCTGTTATAGATCAAATCATCAGTTAAATTATGGGCCAGTAATCACAAAACCCAAGCCAACTGCTGACAAACCAAATCCACAACTGGCATTTACACTAAATTAATCATGTAGCACGTGGGCATTTGTTAGCACTTTACCACATTGTACACAATCTGGTTATTTCCTGACTCCAGTTCCAGTTTCAATCACAGCTCTTCATTTTATGTAAAACATCCAAAAAATAAAACGATCCAAATGTCTTTATCATCTCAAAAAATGTAAACTGTGGGAGTGTGAAATGTAAATTCTTCACCACCCATTAAAGCTCCAGGCCCAGATGGTCTCTCTGCAGTTTTTCCAATGATCCAATTTGCTGTTTCCATCCCATTTATGATGCCTTTATTGAGAATCATAATAGATGATTGAAAGACATTTAGTAAAGCAACTGTAAATTTTATTTTTGGATTTCGAAGCATGAAAGGAGTCTGGAAATAGGTTTGTTTGCCCACTTATCATTACCTTCAACTGTGTGGGATGCATCCAGAACACACGTCATTCCGGTTTGAACAGTGTCAGCCACATGGCTGCAGGCAGCTGCTCGGCCATGCCCTCGCTCTCCCTGCTCCTGTGGCCCACACGTCTCCCCAGGAGGGCCCTCCCTCACTATGGACCTGGCAGGGATGCACAACACCCCTCTCAACAAACTGCATAGATAATGTCACCCCTGAAGGTAAAGATGTGTTTGAAGTGAATATCTGTGTCCGCAGATGAAATACACCCAACTGCCTGGTCAGCATCTGCCCAAACTGATCATGTTACAGAACATGATCATCAGCCAGATTAAACAGTTAGTGGGGAGTTACAAAAAGACTTGACACAAAGCAGGAGCCAGACTGAAAAGAAATATAAAAGAAGTGTGAAAGCTCGTAACAGAAAAGACAGACCTTGGAGGGGAAACAACTGTCTCAAGAGCGTGTGGTTCATCCCATGACTTGTAGGGAACTGCAGGGATCTGTAAAAAGGTAGAGGATCCACATCTCCCACAGGAGACATGTAAACAGGGAAATCTGCAATCTTTGGAAAGGGGGGACATTTTTGTAACCCATATTGCCCATGAGTGAGGGGGTGCATACAACTCTGTGCATACGTGTGCCTGAGTGTTTCTGTGTGTGCATATGTGTATACTAAGAAGGTTTTGGGATTAGTTATAGAAGACTGTTTAGAAATTTATAGCATGGTTTGCCTATTTGTATTACTGAGCTCGTTTTCACGGTTCACTCATTGCTGGATAATTACACTCTGCCAACAAAGCAATAAACTGCTTTGATTCGCATTTATTTTAAACTGTGTGAACTCAGCAGTTTTCCCCCGCAACATGTAACAAGTTGCTGAAGCAACCAGAGATCTCTGTAGCAAAAGGATTTCATGTTTTCTTCCAAAGCATTGATTGACACTGAACAAATTCATGTTTAGTGAACCATATCTAACTACAGGTGAGATCCTTTAAGTGCAAGTAATATTTGTCTCAAAATAATTATTTTTAAGTAAGACATTACACATATGTTTATTTCAGATCTCCTATTTCCCAGGAGTTCATACGCAGGTGTTACATGGTTAGCATTTGTAACTAAACATACTTCCAGCTGGGGATCAGCATTCATTGTTGGCACCATATTTTCCCTTTGAGTTATCTGTGAAAAAACCAAACTGGGCTGGATTTGGATCTCTATTACTACAATCTCACAGAGAAGACCCTTAGCTAAGCCAAACGAAGAATCTAAACCAGAACTGTACAAGTGGTTTTTGCATGTTGCAGAGGTTCACTAATCCTACAGGTTTTGGGAGGTCTTTTTGAAA
Source organism: Aleadryas rufinucha (assembly GCA_013397815.1). Lineage (NCBI taxonomy): Eukaryota > Metazoa > Chordata > Aves > Passeriformes > Aleadryas > Aleadryas rufinucha. The sequence continues at coordinate 406,680 of VZTH01005386.1, forward strand.
CATCAATTCAGAATTTCCTTTTTCTTTAAGACAGACAAATCTTTACAGTTTTACCCTTTTAACTGGCCTGGCCAATTCTCCTTCCTTCCATAGCTGTAGTAATATATTCTAGTATTCCCTAAAGCACGTTTTACTGTGCATGCCTGGGTATGCTAGTCAGTGCTAATTTGCTATAATCCTGCTGCCCTGACTTTCCCAAACCACATCACTACAAATGTAGACAGTTTGGTCCAAAGTGTGGACTCTGCAATAGCCTAGCAGCCCTAAATATTGCGAAGCATTGATGCAGTACCAGTGACAGCAAACTCTCCACACATCCTCACAGTACGGATAAGACACAAGCAGCCAAGCAATCAGAAGGGCTCAAACACTTACCAAACAATGAACTTTGAACAACTTGGTAAAGGAAACAAACACAGACACAAAAAAAAGTCAGTCTCTGGGATGAGAATGTAGCTGAATATCCCAGCCAAAGATAATTGTATTTCACAAAATTGCAAACCTCACATGAGAGTTTATAGTGGAAAAACACTGACAGGCCATTGTCTGCGGCACTGTATTCACAAGGCTGCAATTATAGCTTTACCATAATGAGTGTAACTCTGTGGTCAGAAAGACTGCAAGAATATGATATTTTCCATGGAATACTTCTTCCTTCATAGATGTTTGGTTTGAAATCTGGATTTTATGTTGCAGTGCTGCTAGCATTATTTATCTCACACTTTAATTTTTGGAGGCTGATCTATATAATACTTTAACTTGGCTTATTCTTCTAGGTGTACAAATAAAAATTACTTCATCCTTTCCAAGCTTGAGTAATTGCACCCAACAGTAGACATGTAAACTCTTTCTATCATCTGATGTTTATAATCTTCCCTTTGCACTCACAGTGGTACTCCTTTGGGTATCATCAGGCACAAAAAAAATGAAGACAGCTTTTTTCTCTTTTTTTCAAATTAGGTTACTGCTGTTATTAGGCAAGATCCCTAAGGCCTCACTGAGCTGTGCTTCTCCAGGCAGGCTTGGCAGAAGACGTATCCTAACCCACACTGCCTGATGACAACCACCATGAGATACCAGTCTCACCACCCACTGGGGGCTCCTCTAGCATATGTTTGTGGAAGGTTTCTGGCTCATCTGAAGTGGAGGAGCAGCAAAAAAACCCTCAGAGGAGACAAAAGATCTGGCTTCATAATCAACCAAGCATGAAATACAGTACTTGTGTATCTCTAAGCATGGGAAGAGCTTAGGAGGGGGAAGGAAAACAACATCTGAACTGTTAAAAATGTTACTTCTGCTAGATGTAAAAGACGGGTTGGTAATCATTACTGGAGGTTGCTGAGTAGTGGGTGGTCCTCCTTAGTGGATATACCAACTTTAATGAGCTCTGATGAGGAAAAGGTCAGAATCTCACTAGGAAAGTGCTGGAATAAGAACACTGCTTTGAGGGCCCAAGCCTGTTCACCACTTTTTCTTAGTAGTACTTGTGCAAGCAGTACTCCTGATGTTAATGTGATTATCTAAAGGCAGAAGGAGTACTCATACAAATAAAGGCTGGGATTCATGCCTAGTAATCTGTCTAATCTGGCACTCTCTCTCCTTCAGCTGCAGTAGATGTTTTCCAGCAAATGACTCTCAAACAATATTTCCAAAATACACTGATATCCTGGGGGAAATTCTATCATAGCTTATGAAATCTTTTCTGAGACATGAGTATTCATCAAGTTCTATGCAGACAGAGCAGAAGGATCTCTGGGAAAATGGCACATCAGGAGGGCTATAGTCCAGCCTAAGAGTCCCTATCTATGCACTAATATTATGTGGATTATCCTAAAAGTGTATGTTTCCTCAACAGGGTACAATGCAGTGTTAGTGACCTAGGGTTCAGGTCTTACTGAAGTAAGAGAATCCTGGGGTATCATCTTCAAAAAATAAAATACAAACTCCTACCAACACTGCATTTATTCTTGCATACCTGTAGACACAAAATCAGAGCCCTGAAAATTACATCAAGGATGTCCTGGTGTGTTAGACCAACATACAGCTATCCTCAGGATCCTTTCTTCAATACCAAGAGATACTATTTAAAGAGAACATGCAAGCCAGGCATATATGTTCCCTTTACTCTCCTCCAGCACCCACAACCATTGTATTAGGGATACTAGGGAGCATATGCCTACTAAATTCTTCTTGCATCTCTCTATGAATATCAAGTCGATTTAATCGCTTAGTCTCCTTTCCAATCTGCTGACCTATTCACTTCCAAAACCTCTGCTGGCAGCAAATTCCACAAGTTCACTATATCTGCTACGTTAAAAAAAAGTATATTCCCTTTTACCTTTTCTAAACCAATCTCCTACTGGTTTCAATGGCTGCCCCTACTTTTAGTTCTGCAGGATTTGGAAAACATCAATGTTTTTCCATGATCCCACCCAATGAGGAGAACAATCTTTGCACAAAAATATTCCAGAACTAAACCTGTCTCAGGGTGCTTAGCTGCTCTTTTTTTCCTCATCTCAGGACCTTTTCTTCTGTCTATGGAATTTCAGAGGCACTCTTCCATTCCACAGATCCCTTCTGGTATCACATTATGTTCTGGTACAGCAATTAGCATTAAATCTTACTTGGTACTTACAACTACGAGTATCCCTTAGTGTTAATACAAGAAGACCAACAAATAACACAAACAGCTTACAGCAGAGAGGGGTCTTTTATGGGCTTCACACTGCCAACACCTTCTCTAACAACAAGTAGCCTCAGCAAAAATGTTCCAGGGGAGGGAGATGGGCTATGTTATACAAGCCCCTTAGAGGCTCCTTGTTTTAGACAGGACATAAGCCAAGCAAGGCACAAGCTCAGACTTTCTCAGGGAAGAATGCCTACATTCACGTGAGAATGTAGCCGGGGCTAACACAAGGTCACACATGATCAATATGGGTGAAGCTTTCTGGGGACAGGGCTGTACAATTTTAAGAAGCCTCCACTCAACGTTTTAAATTCTTTTTCTCTTCAGGTCACATTTCCTGAAGATGGAAAAATATATCCCTGAAACTAAGGCAATTTGCTTGCCAGATTTGAAAGCTTGTTTTTCCAAAGCAGAGAGATGCTAGGGGCTGTTCAGTGAAATGGTTGTGTTTATAATGGACAAAACCATGTATTCTCCCCTAAATTCATCCTTGTAGTTGGCTCAATGGTTGTAAATGGAACTTTCCAAAACCAATGCAAACAAATCATAATACAAAACAAAATAACCAAAACAAACTAAAACAAAACAGCTGGAAGCGGACACCCAACGGGAAATTTCAGCTCAGATTGGCAGTAACAAGCAAGTGAAAACTATACTAGAAAGCACATAGCAACAGTAACACTGGCTACGCTGCTGGCTCTGATATGCTTCACTGTAAGGACTGAGGTGTTTGATTTGTCATGCTACCAACAAACTAATTTAATTAATTCTCCTCCTATTCAAAACCTCCCATCTGTGCTGTAAAATACAGCAACCATTTCGCATCAAACAATAGTTAAGTAAAACCTTAGGGAAAACAGGACCAAATACCTTTTGTAATTGAAAATTGAAGGGAACATAACAAGCAGCAGATAGTTATGTGAATTCAAATTTTACCCAGACTTCAGGGTTACCCAGTCTGCTTAAGTGATGAGTATCATTGAATCAGTAACAACAACTGGTCATTATCCTAGAGGTGCCAAAAGATATTATATTTGTTCCACTTCGGAATCCCCTCAAATAGAGTTGCATGGTTCTGCTCCATTTAATTCCCTGTTTATTTTACTGGGCTTTTCAAGAGCCACAAGTCTCATAATACTTCATCAAGAAATCCAAGATTTCTGGATTTCAGCTTATGAATCCATGTTTTGTTTGCATTTTGGAGCCATCCTGCCCTCAAGTGTCCTATGTTTGTTTTCCAAAGCTGCTGTACCTTCAGTCTTCCTTCTCACAGACACTGTGGTGAGATAAGGAGAGTAGCTCTGTTTTCCACTAAGCAGACAGAAGACTTGGACAGCTCACATGGAGTGGGTTTGTATTGCAGCAGTTAAACATTACCAAGAAAAAAACAAATGGAATGTTAGGAGTGGAAATTAGATACGTTAACCCTAATGAGAATGCTGATTTGCTTTCCAGCTAGCTCTCTGGAGCGGAAAACTCCCACACCTTTAAGCACAGAAATATAAAGGAAACACAGGATTTTGGCAGAGATTTTCAAATGACCCCTGAAGAAGGCAGGTATCCAAGTCCTAACACATGGCATTGTGAGTCTCTCCCTGTTGTGGCCATGTTTATGCTCAGTCTGTTTGTGGGAACAAGGGAAGTGTGGGGAATGTCGCACACAGGCACCCCTGAATCACCCCTGAAGGGACACGTCCTGTGCTGGTCAAGAATCGCTCACTTGACAAAAAGCTAAAGAAACACTGTGGAGGGGGACAAAATATGGACAAAAATAGCTTGTGGTGGAATAGGTCCAGCAAACAGGGCTAGCAGACAAGAAGTCAGGGTGTTAATATAACCACATGAAGCAATTTCATAAATTAGCTACGTGTTTAGTATCAGAGTATTGGGGCTTGTGCCTGCTGCTTTTCCTGACAAACACATACCAGCATTCAGCCTACGTGCCTGCTCATCTGACTTCACACAGCAGCCCTCAGACTTTCAAAAAACACAAGCAAGGAGAGAGAGAAACCAAGCAAGAGGAGAGAGGCAGGGGGCAGAAGGGTGCCTGGCACAGCAATGAGTGCCCATTGCTGGGTCACAGGGTGCCTGTGGGGGCTGCAGGCAGCAGACCCTCACCCTGCCCCTGCCCAGGTCTCTGTGGGATGGGTGTGCTATGGAGACAGGTGGATCTGCAGGCTTGACTCCCTCGTTCATGAGTTCTTCCGTCCCAAACATGGCAAGGCAAGAGGGGTTCGCCTTAAAAGAGTAAAATATCCACGGACCTTTCCACTGCCTGAAGGGCTGGATAAGGAGTCTCCAGCACGAGATGCCCACCCCGGAGCAGGGCACTGTCACAGAGGGGCCCCAACAAGCAGTGTGCTGCCGTGCTGCCCTGCTGCCCTGCACCAGTACAGCCACGACTCACAGAATCACAGAGCTGTTAGGGGTGGAATGGACCCCTGCAGATCACCTAGTCCATTATTAGCACCATGCTCTGACCAACTGAGCTGAAACTTCATGTGGTTTGGTTTATGGCTACTGCTCCCTGTCCTGTTGCTGTACACCACCAAAGACGTCGGGCACCACCCTCTCGACACCCAGCTTTGAGATATTTATATGCATGAATGAGATCCTCTCTCATTCTTCTCTAGACAGATGATGCCCGAAAGATAGGCTGGAAATAAATCCCATAGACTGAAGTCTACAGAGCAGGTATTTGTTTATTGCAGCGCTGGTGGTGAGGGGGATATCTCCCCCTAACTCACCCGCCCTTGTCAAGTGCAGTGGCATATTTATACAGTAAAATTTCGCTAAAGGTTGCTGTGTCATTACAGCATCATCACATAAGTGCCAGAACTAATTTACGTAGCATGATCTCATGGGTATTAGATAATTCTTTGCACTGCGCATGCACCTCCCCA
>VZTH01005386.1:412294-433361 GCA_013397815.1 Aleadryas rufinucha
GCGCAGTTACGATGCTCTTCGGTTTGTCTGGTCTTAACCGGTCTAAATTCTTTGTTTTGTGGATAATTGGCTTTGGCTCGCCAATTTCTCATTAGTGCTACACTCACTTATCTCTAAAGCTATACACCTGGTAAGTTATCTCTCTTTTTTTTTTTTTTTTTTTATTCTGCACATAAGCAACTAGTTAGCTACATACTAGCTATTACATTGTATAAGAAGTTATTCATATTAGCAGACTACATAAGTATAGAAAGCTATGTTTAAGGTTATATTGATATTCTTTAAGTCACATTGATAAAAGGTCATGATTTGGGTTATATTGATATTAAGGTTACATAGATATCTTATAACCCAAGCTATATAAGTACTTTGTTGGTGTGACTTGAGTTACACAGACATCACAGAACAGACCCAAGTTCTGCAGTCCCTCTTTACAAAAGAGATCCTCCAGACCCCTAGTCATCTGTGTGGCCTCCGCTGAACCCTCTCCAGCAGTTCCACGTCTCTCTAATACTGCGGAGTCCAGGACTGGACGCAGCAGTCCAGATGTGGCCTCACTAGGGCCCCCCCGCAGGTACCTGTCTTCTCCCAGGGGCTGCGCCCGGCGCTGGGAAACGGGATGCGGGCTGCGGGGCCGGGAGGGAGGTGGCCGCGAAGGCCGGCCACATCAAAGGCCTGGGGATCCCTGGCCCCTGCATCCCTGGCCCCTGCCTCTGGCAAACCTCATTCTCCGGGGTGCCATGGCCCCCTAAAGCCACCTTTTGTCCTGAAGGATTACGATTTGGGAAGGAGGGGGCTCGCTGCGAGTTGCTTACTCTTAATACTAAAGGCTTGACATGAAATGGTGAGTGAGCACTCTTTGCTACCGCCCTTTAACATTGTGGTCAAGGACACGCACGCTGAGGTATAAAGAAGGATGTGCTTAATTAAGTGTACACTTAATATGGGAGAAGGAGGGAAAAGGTGCGTCCCACTGGCTGATGGGAGAGAGGCCGTGGTGCTGCGGGGGCTCTTTGGCTGCAGAGCAGTGCCATTCATGCCTTTACACAGCACTGCCAGGGAAGTAGGGACCAGCATCTCAACAGAACCTTAAATGCTTTCTGCGGGACAGAAGCCTAACTTCAGACAATGCGCCAAAATGTAAAGGTGAAACAAAAGGGGCATAAACACAGGATAAAGCAGCTGTATGTATAGCTTCCCAAAACAGCCTAAGTTTCTCTCTGGAAACACTGAACAGACTCTGAAGATTCGTATTTTTGCCTGGTGCAGGGTTTGTTAGATTCCACTTGAAATGCACCAGGTGCAGTGCAGTTGAAAGGAGATGGAAGCACTGAGCTGAGCACTCAGAAGACCTGTACGTATCCATAGTGTGTGCTCAGCTCAGTCCTATGGCACAAGTGCAACAAAATGTGCTTTCGATGGTGTCAAGCTTTTTGCCTGCATACATGTATTTGTATGACTGGGAAAAATGCATGCCATGTGCATCCCAAAAAATCCCCTAATGGAAATATGGTATACCCAGATACTGGGGTGTAAGAAAGCGTAGCAGTTAGTGAAAGGATGGTACAATAGTCAACAGGCACACCTTCACCTTCTGAATGTTTTGACACAGTAGTCAAACACGACTTAGGAGAGTGTAGTGTTATTTAGAACCCTTTAAGTAATGATTCCTTTTTTACCACGAGGAAGGAATTTGCGTGCCTTCAGTTGTAATATGTTTTGGTTTTTTTCCAGAGTTGGGACCATGGCTGTTGACTGGATTGGTTTTGCATATGCTTCATTGCTGGTGATTGGAGGTGTTGTAGCATACACTCGTAAAGGTAAGTACTGGGACAGCAGGAAATCAAGCATTTGAATTTCCTCTGTGCAATGTGAGACATGACAACTTTGCTGTAATTAACACAACTGCATTTTACATCCATCATGTGCTGCTATAAATGCACTGAGTCTCATGAGGTGTACTTGGGCTGGCTTAAGCATTTAAGTGAGTTTGTTTTCAGGGCAAAGAGTGGGGGTTGTCATGTTATCTTTGACCTTAAGTGCATTTTGGGCTTTCTCATCTCCTTTTAATCATTCCTGTGTTGAGCACAGCAGATCCTTGATTAAAGCTTATTTTCTACAGAGATATCCAGGCTTGATTCTGACATTTCCAGATGCACAGTGAAAAAAAACCCCTTTACTTGTGTGCTCTGAGTTGGTTAATTCTCTGGTACTGTTAGAATTGTGCCTTTTGACAGTAAGATAACGAGGCACGTTTTAGGTGGCAGTGTACCACAAAGCGCAGTTTCGGTGTTCCAGGGATTTTCGCAGTCCCGCGGGTGGCAGCGCCGTGCCCGAGCTCAGCACCCGGCAGAGGTCGCAGCGGTACCAAGGACGGGCAGGCGGGAGCTGCAGGCGGGGCCCCGGCAGCTCTCCGCAAACCTCAGCAGCGCGTCGCTCTCGTTCCCTGTGGCCATTATCCGTCACGATTCTTGTGGTTTAGGGTCACTGTCTCCCTTCGCAGTGTGCACATGCCGTGCTCTCGGAGACACGGCTTCGCGTCTGAATTTCTGAAAACGCTGTATTGTTGTGTTTGGAGCCAGCTACACTCACTGACTATCGCGTTCACCTATTCTCTTCACTCTTTAATAGTTGGTCAATCCCCGTGGCAAATCTAGGTTATTTTTTATTGGTTATGATTTCCATTTCTTGCAAAGTCTTGGTTAAATATACTCAAAATAAAAGGATTGGGAGCTAAATTACATCAGGGGGTCTGGATTCTTTATTTATAAACATTTGAGGATCAGCTTAATCCAAAATATGTCTGCTGTGCAGATTCTACACTTCTATCATATGGTACCAAGACAAATGTTTGTTCAGAAATCTAAATATATTAGGGATTTTTGTGAGATTTATGAACCAGTTTTGCAACAGCACTGAAAGAAGATGTCAAGTTACTTTTAGAAGCCCTATTTTCATCCCCACTGCCAATTATTTGTTTTTTCATTCTTTATTTGTTAAATGTGATGTTGTTGATAGCATTTCTTTGTCCAGGACTGATGTCAGACTGAAAGGCCTGACATTATGCCCACACATGTTGTCCAATTTACTCTTTATATATATTGACACATTTCTACAATTTTTGGAGACTCCCAGGTGCTGTAAGATATAGTTAAAATGAACAGACAGTTCAGAGAAATTACAAAAACCCTTCTTAGGTATGATAGAGAAAATAGCAAAATTTAGGGTTGTATTTTTCCGAAGTTGTAAGTATTACTGGATCCTGATCATCTCCCTCTAACTTAGTTGACTTTGCCCCTAATGCCACGCATTAGAATGACCTAGTTACAGAAATATTACCTCTCTATTCACACTGGGTGAGGTAAGTTGCAATGTGGCGGAATCAGTTTTATTTTGAATATATTTGGATAATACTGTGTAGAGAGACAGCTGCCGTATAAAGATTGTGTTTAAAGACCTTGTATTGAGAAATAACACTTGAATGATTTCTTGCAGGTAGTAAAATCTCTTTAGCTGCTGGACTCACCTTTGGCTCGGTGGCTGGTTATGGAGCTTACTGCGTAACATGTGATCCGAGAAATGTGAAGATATCATTGTGTAAGTGTTTCACTACAGTAAACAAACAAACAAAAAAGCAGCATCCTGAACGGCATGTAAAATTCTCCTTTTAGTAAATTTCGAGTATTGCTTTGGTTTAAATGTTGAGTTTTAAATAGAGTTCAACACTTCAACTTAGCTTGCAAAATTCAGGAGCCATTTGCAAGGTAAGGCGGATCATTCACACAAAGCCAGCAGGTGTGTGTTACCACCTGGCAGCACTGGCTTTTATGAGATGGTTGCCTAACATTGCACAGATTGTGAAATCCAGCTGAGAAACAGGAGATAGTACTGCAATAAAATCATTAGTGCTACAGATTAGAATTTTGCAATTTGAGCAGTAAAGTAGGGGTAGGATCCAGTGTTGCATAATTTAACGTATCCTCAGCTCCCAGTGAATCGAATAGTTTGACTTAGTGTTTTACCTTTGCTGCTAAGGAAGACAGGATACAAACTATGCAGTAATTGTCATGGTAGCTAGTTTGCCATGAAACCCTCATGGAAGCAAAAAACTACAATCCCTAAGGGGGACATTAACCTCACCCAAGTGATTTGCAGTAAGAGCTGTTGGGAGCTTGTCTCACTCATGGTTTTAGCAAAGGTGGTTTCACATGCAGAAATGCATTTAAAATACATTTAATCCAGACTGTGTGAGTACACAATTGTTTTTTCTCAACTTAGGATTTGTGGTATACTGTTCATTCTGACTTTGTGCTTTGCACCAGTCAAAATTATAAAAATTTCCATTTCAAAAAAATGTTGAGTAGCACTGTCAGTGAGGTGTTTCCACCAGGTTCTTTAGTAAAGGTGGTATTGGTGGACCTCATCTGCTCCTAGATGGCCTTAAATTGGATTTCCACTTTTGCCACCATGACCTTGCTCAGATTAAGTTATCTCACTGTTTAAAAAAACCCCAGAATTTATTTTGGAATGAAGAAATAGCCTTAAGTATATGTAAATTTATAATTATTAGTGTGAGATGCTTTAAAGTAGCGTATGGTATTGTACTTCTATGGGTCAATTAAGCCACTAAGTCAGATACAGAATTTATGGAAGAGATGACTCATTAAAACTTAATATATGTTGCCTGTTTCCCAATTCCCAGGTTTTGAAGGGACTAATACAAAATTTTCCATTAATGTGCTTTTGAATGTCTGATATCTAAAATAGTGTTTTGCATTTCATGTAGCTGTAGGCATGTGAGGATTTTCTCAGCTGGAGAAATGTATATTACATATTTAGTAGAAGTTACAGCAGTGAGATGAGATAGAGTTCACTACACCTGCCCTAGAAAGTTCTTACATAGAGTGAAAGGAACAAAGACTTTTTAAAGCAGTCTTAGTTTAGAATGTTTACAAAGAAATGTTTAAATTGCTTTTTATTATAAATGTGTATTGCTTTTGTGGAAAACTAGAATGTTTTCACTTATGTCTAACATGTCAAAGTGTGAAAAGCAGCTAGAGCAAAAATAAAAGATGGAAATTAAGTGCATGGAAGAAAGTGACCGCTCTGAACTTAGAAACCAGTACAGTAAATTACAATGTTAAATAAAGCAAGCACCCAAACCTTTAAAAGGTTAGGAAATCTAAAAACAACCCATCCATCCAAACCATAACTATTGACAGTATTTTTCACCTATGCAAGAGTCTCCTACAGTAATTTAGGTAATATTTTAGTACAAGACCTTGATAGTAAGGTTGTTGTAACTTGTCCTATGTACAAAGAGTATGTAGCCTATACCCCAGGCAAATTCTCTTAGTTGTTTTATAAATTATTATTTCAGGCATTTTCCTCCTTCACCTGAAATTAGCTCTGTGCTTTCTTGGATACTTTAATGCATTTTTATGTGTTTGAAGTAGGTATAGAAATTCAAATCTCAGTATGCAAGAGTTAGTAGCATTCACAGTGCAAGTTGATCCTGATCTGAATATGATTCACTGGATTGAATTTGTCTTGATTTACTGAATTTCTTTGACCTAGTTTAAGGTGAAGCAGTGAATGTATATCACTTTCTAAAATCAGGTCTAAAACTTGAATGTCTTAAAAAGTCACTGGAACCTGTGAACAGCCAGATACTAGCAAATGGAAAAAAAGAACATTACAGAGTGAACATGCTTTGTAGCCTGTAATAAACTGTAAGTATACTCAGGACTCTGACAAGACACATGCTGTGGAATAGTATACTCTTGAGATATTCCTGAGAGGATCAAGGCTATGTGACTAGAAAATAGGAGCAATGGATAATGGAGCGTAATATTTTTTTTTGCAAGGTGTCTTTAATGAGTGCACATAGTTGGTAGAGTTCTGTAAGATACTTGTAGCTGTCAGGGCTTGTTTTATAACGCTGAAGTGAGTTTAAAACTGACTTTTGACACCTATGAACACAGGACTTGGCCCCAGGACTAGACTGTGGAATTTGAAGAGAATTAGCCAGATGGTTTAACTGCTCTGTAAAAGGGAAGAGATCTGTGCAACTGCCATTACTTTGGCTGCGAGAGTGATAAAGTCGTGCTGCTCATGAGAAGCTCTGCCTCTCTGCCCACTTCTAGGAAGCATTTCAAGTGACAGTTCTTTAATGAAGGTAGCTATTTTTGCAGTTTTATGTGTTCTCTTTAATCTTCTCATTTATGTAGCACTCTGCAGTCATAGTTCAAGATGAAATCCCCATGCCTGATGAGTTCATTGCTGCCTCCATTTTTAGATAAGACTACTCCAGGAAGAAGATGCAGATTTTTTCATCATGTTTGTTCTCTGCTGCTTTTGCTGCATTTATTGCCCTTTTGGGCTGCCCACCTCTTGTCACAGGCAAGGATGGTTCTCTCATAGCAAAAGGCTACAAAGGAACTTGTGGTCATGAAGAAGGACATGTTGATAGCCATATTCTATAGCAAAAACAAGTGGCAAACCTTCCAGTATAGTTTTTAAGGCTCAGCAAGTAAAGAGCTAATATTCTAAAAATAAATCAGAAAAGAAGTTGAATGCTCTAACTCCTTGAATAGTTAGAAGACAGCTGCAGTGATCTAGGGTGGTGTGATTTATGAGACACTATTCCTGTAATTCAGTATACATGTTACTGCTATGGCCAAGATTCTTTCTATTTTTTTTATATCCCTACGAATGTAGGTATGGGTGAGTAGAATCGACTGTGACAAACTTACTTAGTCTCCATGGAATAGGATTTAGTATTCTGCTGCATATAACTTATTTGTAGCTAAAATAAATCATAATGGTGTATTTTGCAAAAGCAAGAATGTTTTTATAGACTCTGTCTCTGATCTAACGTTTTACTGAATTGCAGTTCATAGGAAAACAGCAGTGACCTTTGATAACTCCACGTGTTCCTGAGTGGTCCACTGCAAAAAGTGAGAACATAAATATATTGGATTGTCTTTTACAGTTTCATCTTTTCTTTTGACCATTATAATGGGAATGAGGTTCAAGAGGTCCAAGAAATTAATGCCAGCTGGACTAGTAGCATGCCTGAGGTAAATATATATTGAGGATCTTAATGTAAAGATTTCACAAAGATTTCACTGGTTTTCAAATAGTTGCCATTTCACACCTGATTCAAGGCAGTATTGGTGGAAGTCATTGTCATTCAGTAACTATACAGCTTAAGTGAAATTAGTTTGGAGGTCACAGTCCTGTTTCCAATGAACAGCTTTTTCATCTCGCTAGGCAGATAACAGCTGATAAGAAGTGACTTTCTCAGCACAGAAAGGAAAGGTCAGCAATTAAATATTAATGCATATTGATAAGGCTTTTGGAAGAACCTGGATAAGCCTTAGTGTTTTCGAACACATACAAATAAAATTAGTCTAATTTCATACAACGCAATCATCTTTAAAAAAAAGGCCAACGCTTTGGTTTAGAAGTGCTGCATTCAAAACTACTGGAAGCACAGTACTGTTGAAAACCAGGACATTTTTTGACCTGACCTAAGAACTTTGGTCAGTATTAATGTAAATTATGATGTTTCTAACTGTTCCAACTGCTTTATTGCTGCTATTTGGCATTCTGGAAAATATATTTTTCTGAACTTATTATTTTAGAATTAAATTATGGAGTAAGTTCAAAACTTTTTTTTCCCAATGAGTCTGTAACTCAAAACATTTTTCAAGTGTAAATCAGAATCCCCATCTTCTGAAGGAATAATAACTGTTGCTTCATTGTTACTAGATTTAATATGACACCATTCTATTCTACTTCAGTTACATACAGGGAGGAAAAAATCAGAAGCAAATTGTCAAGATGCAAAATTCAAAAATCAGGACTTACACTGGAAAATGTTATTGTCAATTGTAGATTGCTTTTCCAGCCTAGGTGGGCTTTGGTTTTCAACAGACACTGAGGCTGTAGATTTAGACACTTGAAAAGACGGCTTAATAGAGACTCTAGTGTCAGTTATTTATGAATGCACTGTTATTTAATGAAAACTTTCACTGGTTTTATTAATGACAGCCATATTTATGTTTTCTTGTTTTGGGTTTTTTTCAGCCTTTTGATGATTTTGAGGCTTGTTTTTATGCTGCTGTAGGAGAATTTAGAACCGAATATGACTGCCATGCCCACCAAACAGACATACTCTCCATACTTGAAAGAATAGTTTGAACACAAGTCTTATACTGCATTTATATTTTCTGTAAAAGATCTGTACCTGTTACTTGATTATTAGCATGTGCTGATATTTTAAAAGCGCTTTTTAACAACTAAAGCAAGTGGTTTTTTGGTATATTTTGATCTACTTTCATTTAAGCAGTTTATTAACTCAAGGGACCTTTCTTTTTAAGTTTGATCTCTTTTAGGGGTGCAGAGCGCCCCAGGAAATTGAATTACTCTTGCACTGTATCTCTGAGAGAAGAATATATATAAATACATGTTTATGCTAAAAAGATGTCTTGTATTGAAGTATAATTTTGTAGTTTCTGAGATTAAATAATCAGTTTTAAATCAAAAAAGTCTTGGGTCTTTATTGTGTTGCACTAGAAAACCAACTCCCTTTCCAACACACGTTCTTGTTCCACTGGTTGGAAATGTAAAAACTATTATCAGTGTTCAAATAAAATGTAAAATGTTCGAAGCTTATCAGTTTTTAAGCAGACAAGTGAGCCATTTTGTCAGTGGAAGAGTCTGGTGCTCTGCTTTGTACTCAGTAGTGGTTTCGAACATGTACCGTGCTGTAAATTGCCACTGACACAAACCACGGCTGAGGTTCGTCACTGCACAGAGAGGTTCCAAGCTCTCAGTACTCTGGAACAGGTTTGCCATTCTGCTCTTACAGAGATTATCTTGCTGAAGTCCCCCCATAAGCAGAAGACACTGTTAAGTCATAAACGATTCAGGGATTGAAGTTGCTTTGATTTGTGTAGAGAATAAATATTGCCTGGGTCTCAAAGCTTGGCTAAGACTGTCTTCTGGTGTACAGGGAATGTAAGCGAAATCATGAGGAAACAGTATGGGTGGGTGCACTCTTGAAGACAAAGAGAAGTTTTGCTGCTTTTCATTTACATACAAAGGTTGCTTATGAAGGTTATCACGTATCAGATCTCGGTGCTGCACAAATCCATGAGGAAAATACCAAGCTTATTATTCTTGTCAGGGGCTTAGGTGGTGACAAGGCCTTGTGAGCAGCTTAGATGTCTAAGGCACAATTGACAATAAAAAATAAAGGAGGTGGGGGCAGGACAACATGACACAAAAAAATTCTTACCAACCCCAAATCACAGCCTGCAGCTATGGAATATTTTGCTAATGAATGTTGGTATCAGTCATCTCCAGATGGTGCCAGGCTCACAGGTGATTAAGCTGGTATGTTACAGATCTCAGACTGGAATGGCAGCTGCACTCACAAAACGCAACAGCAGTGTCCTGTGCCAGTCTTTGTGATGGTTCCTAAATCTTAGCACTTGTTTGGAAGCAAGGAATAGCCCAGTGAAACGAGTACTATGGTAGGCATGGCAAAGCACTGCTTCCAGCTACTGAGGTAATTTTAATGTAAATCTGTTTGGAACTCAGCAGTGCCCAGGTGAGTGGGGCACCTGAGGTTTGTACCTCTGAGATGCACGTGGCTCTTCTTAGGCACAAGTCAGGAAAGGAGTTAACTTTGCTGGGCAGCAGTTCATTACGTACACTGGTTGACTGTTTGCCTAATCAGCTGGAGTCCTACTGAGGAGAAACAACTAAGTGCAAAGAAGGATGGTTTATGGCAATGTTCATAAAGGGAATAGTGATGGTTCCAATGAAATCAGGGTAAAGAATCTGACATAGTAGTGCATGCTTTAAGCACTGTTGAGGTAAAACTGAAAAGGTAAGCAGCCAGTGCACTGTGCTTTATAACTGTGGGAAGTGACTGCAGAAGGTAAAACCTTACAAAAAAAACCACTCAAGGGGCATTTTCCTCACTGACCAGCCAGCCAGGCAGCAAAAAGAAGAGCAAGGGAATAGGTGCTTTCAGTGGATGAAAACCACATCAGGCCAATTAAACACAAGGACTTTGATCTTTCAGTGAAAAAAATCGCTCCTAAGAGATTCATGTGGGGATTAGGAAAGTTTCTTGCTTCTGCCGATAAACTTAAAAGGATTGTGAGTTTTGATTTTATTTGTAAAGGCTTTATTTACTTAATTTTTAAATTGCAGCTCTGAAAGTAGAGAGACACCAGTGAAATACAGCAGGGAGGGACAGTGAACTTTCTAAGAGACCATCTAGAGAACCAACCCAAAAGATTCTAGGCCTGAATTTAAATGACTTCTCACACTTGGCGGTGTGGCTCCTCTCTCCTGCAGTTTATGAAAGGGGAGTTGGGGATCATGTGGCTTTCTACAATACTCCGGAAGCTAGAATTGAAACATTTCACCCTACCAGGCATGCACTGTAATCAAACACACACTAAGTGTCAGCATATTTTATTTCATATAACTGCTTTATGAAATACTGCTTTCTGGACTAAAGAGGTCCAAATTAGCCTATTACTCTAATTTAAAAGTGTATTTACAGTGTATTGTTTCAACACTGGCCATATGCAGCACATCTATGTAATTTACACAGTTACACAGCACGTCTATGCAATTTACACTTACAAGGCAAGCTCTGGTAATATACTACTGTTGGTTTATCTTCATCAGATTAGATATTGAATATTTTCCTCACAACAGCAACAAACTTCTCATCTGTTGGTGGCTTCCTCTGGCTGCCAGGCTGCAAGAATTTTTTGATTGTTGGAATGTTGCTGATTCTTCCTTTAAAAGCCTGTAAGAAGCAACAGTAAAGTCAGTGAGAGTAAGGAAATCACAATTCCATCCTTTATAGCTTAAAGATCAGGTGACTTGAATTTTTACTTGTCAGACATACTTATTAAACAGAGAAAGGTAGTAGCTTTTTCTGATCTGTAATGCTGGTGCAATAAAGTTTACCTTAGTTTCACAGATGGGAATGGGAGAAATTAATATTAAAGAGATTCATCTAGTAAAAAGTAGAAGGAAAAACAGAAAAAACGAAAAACCACATCCCGAATCCAAATCCTGCAGATATATTTGAGAAAAAAAAAAAGAGGCAAGGACAGGAATACTTCACTGCAAAGCACTACAGAAGTCAAGACATACAAAACTTAACTGCTCTTTGTGTATGATCTCTTAAAAATTTAATTTTGCTGGCAAAAAGAAAAGGACAGGACCTGCAGACACACCAGGCCACAGACTTCCCTTCCTGATGGTTGTTGCTGTGTTTGAAGACATGGAAGTAGCAGTTAAAGGACCAAATTAGTAGCACTAGTGAGTGAATTCCTGCCAGCTGACAACAGCTGGAAAAAGTAGAGCAGGAGAAAGGTGAGTTCCCAGAAGCTCTGGGGCAAGGCAGTGCACTGAGTGCAGGTTTCAGTAGTCAAACAGACCAGAGAAGTGTCAGTACAATGGCTCAAAAGATGTAAACATCAATTAACTTTTAACAACAGTCAGTGAAATGTGTTTGTTACCTTCCATATTGAGACCAGATGATTACTAACCTGTAGCAGAGGGAATGCAGACAGTACATCAGGCTTACATTCTTCTGCCATTAAAATGGCTTCCAGCAGATGGACATCTGCCCAGCTTAATTTGTTGCCAACAAGATAATCCTGTCCATGATCTTTTAAGGCCTATAAAATATGAACAAATTTTTAAAAAGTCACATGGGATGTAACGATTTTATCTGGGTATTTCACTGCAGACAGATTTCTAAAAAAAACACAGCAGAGCAAAGTCATGCAAGAACCTATGAAGTTAGAAAGTGATAAATATTCTTTAAACAAAAAAATTAAATCAGAATTCATGTTTCAGTGTACATGATCCTATCTCTCACTCTAGCCTACTGCACCAGGTAGCTGTATACCAAGTCCAGTACCACAAGAAAGACTTAATAACACAAATATGATTAAAGTAAATGGAAGAGGTAGTCAGGCCAGTTTACATGTAAGCACACCTCAAATTTTTAAGAAAAAAAGTGAATTTCCAGATGTTTCAGCAAAATTTGAGACTGCTGATTACAGTTTGAAATAGGTCCAGAATGAAGGAATACAGCCTTCCTACCCTTTATCTTATAAGGAAGGATTCCTTTGTAGCAAACTGCTGATGAAAGAATCACAGCCTGCCAAAGCTACTAACAGCTGTAGTAGACAGGTTGAGATGAACATTGCAGCACAGCTTCAGAGCAGTTACCAGCTCTCCAGCCTACCTCTGTCCTGAAGACTATTACCCTCCTATCAGGAGCAAGAGAAGGGCCTGTCTGTGCTTAAGTCACACTAAAGCTACTCTTAAACAAGTAACAAATGTGCAGTAAGAGATCAGTCTGTGACTTTGGAAGCCAACTGCTTCTCCAGGCCCATCTGCCAGTTTTACCATAGAGGCAGCAATCATGGGCAGAGTCACAGCTGATACCTTCATGTAGCTGTTTCCTACTGCTCCAGCAAGGTCCATCACTGCTTCTTTATCTGAACTGTATGAAAACTCCCAAACATAGCACCAGAATCTGGTTGCCTGCAGGGCTTTATATTGCCTTTTGCTGCTCCATCTGGCTGCTGAGTGTTTAAAGTGAACACTCACAGCTAGGGATGTTTCCTGTCAGCTTGCTGAATGAGCAACACATAGACTGCAAACCCTGATGAGCTGAATCAATGGACATCTTAAACAGCTGGTACAGAAAGAAAATTATTAACCATTCTAACAAAATTAACTAGGCTAAAATCATGGAAAAGTTTAGCTGTGTCTTTACCACAAGCAAACAAGGATTACTTTAAAGACTCTCCTACAGGGAGCATACACACTAAAACATATCACAACAGGAGTTTATGCCACCTAGACACACGCTTAGAGAATTTTTGTGCGTTACTTTTTATTGCTTAATAAGTGAAAATACTTACCAGACTTCTAATCTTTGAAAGATTAATGTGTGTAATCAATATCCCTCAGCACAGCCCTCCATTGCTATGACAGTGGATAGATGTGAACTCTGATTACGGAAGTGCTGGATTATGTAATTTATATCATTATTTTACAGGGCAGCCTCTGTGGGTTTTGTTTGTGCAATTTAAGGCTCTAATAAAGTGGGACATGAAATTGCATCAAGTCCTGTACTTTTTTGAATGGACTTCAACTGCTTGGTAACCAAGGATTCAAGCTGGAAACACAGCTCAGCTCTGAAACAACACAGCTTTGTACCCTTGGCAGATTTCTGAGGAGACCACTATGCCCTGAAAAAGCACTGTGAGAAAGTCTGTACAGCACAACCACATATGGCACAAAAGGAAAAGTTACAAACAGAAGCAAACTCATGAGATGAGGTTCACAGCTGGCTCAATTCACACAGGAAAATTTTAACACATAAAAAACCTAAAATATCCTTACAGGAAAAAGAAAACAACAGGACAAACAGCAAGTTGGTAGAAAATGGCAGTTCAGTAACATCCAGACAATGTTCCAGGGAGAAGAAAAGAACAATCCATCCCCTCCTGACCTACTCTTCCCTAGCCAAGAAAGCTTCTTCATGTGCTCTAAGGGGATGGCAAGCGTACCAATGCCTTCCCTCACAGCTCAGGCTAACTCTTTGGTGCATGCTAGCCAGTAAATAATTGCTTTATGCTTCCTAAGCTACACGTATCTTGTTTGCAGAGCCTCTCTATGCACACCTAAGGATGCCCAAGTAGCAATTCAGAGAATGACAATCATAGTCTCTAAGTATAATACATTTAAGCAATGGATTTAAGGAAGATCACAGAATTGTATCCTTAGCTGTAAAGCACAAATATATTTAACTGTGAATAGCAAAAAGGAAGGAGGCTGAGAGGGAGATGTTATCGCTCTCTACAACACCCTGAAAGGAGGTTGTAGTGAGGTAAAGGTCAGCCTCTTCTCCTGGGTAACCAGTGACAGGACAAGAGAAAATGGACTCAAGTTGCACCAGGGGAAGTTTAAATTAGATGTTAGGAAATTTTAATTCATGTAAAGGGTTGTAACGCACTGGAACACACTGCCCAGGGAATTGGTGGACTCACCATCCCTGAAAGTGTTCAAGAAACATGTGGACATGTCACAGGACGACACAGTTTAATGGTGAATATGGTGGTGGTGCTGGGTTGACAACTGGACTTGATCATCTTAGAAAGTCTTTTCCAACCTTAACAATTCTATGATAACACATTACACTTCCAGGCAATAAGTACTGAAGGCTGGCACAAGTATTGAAATGATGCATTTATGCAAAACGCTGGGAGCCATCAGCCACTAAGAAAAGAAGGACAGCAAAGAGACACGGCACTGAAACCAGCTGAAAATTATTTTGTGTCCCTCTTTTCACATGGCTGAATACTGGCTCCATCATACATTTCTAAAGCTGTACTGTCACTTGCCTTCTGGAAAGTACATGTGTGGGGAGGACAGGGGAGTGAGGTATGAGGGGGAGCCTGGAACTCACTCTCTTTGTGAACTGCTGGTGATTTGTCACTTACCTTTTCATAAACAGGAAAGTACCTGGTTGTAGCTCGTTCAATGATTAAGGCAAGATTCTTTTCTTTTGTATCAGCTGGTTGAAAAGGGAGATACATGATCATTCCCATTAGGTCTGTAGTTCCCTCCACGTACATATCAATCCTGAAACAAATATTTTTGTTCAATGCATATCATTCAAACTTTCAATTTTGGTTGTTTTCCTGAAATACAGCGCTGAAGTGATCACTGAGTAAAATGCTTATTAGTGAATGTAACATAAGACACTGGCTTATTTTCTAGGTTCTTCCACTTTGAGAAAACTTCCAGTTTTTTTCAAAGCACGAATTGTAAAACAGACTCACAGTGTATGCAATAAGCAAGATAAAAGGCTGCAATTAATATATTTAAAGTGGAATTCATGCTGTTTTCCACTGATAATCTATTCATTTATGCTGTGGGAGGAAAGACTGCATATGCAAATCACATTACGGAAAAAGAATTAGTTTTGAGGTCTAATCATGAGAGGATGCTGGCTACCAATTGCCAGTCCATAATAATCTCCACAATCTCTGGAGCTGCCCTTCCATTCTCACAAAATAAACTCTCTATAGTAAGTGACAGTCTGTTAGGTATACTCACCTTTACATGCAGATACTTCACAGCAACATTCTTTCTGCAAATATTAACAATCATGGAGGGGTGTTAGTAAGTGATACACTGTTACCATACCAGGCTCTCTCCTTCAGGTCCTTCCCATAGAGGTTGTACTTTGCTGCAATGTAGCTGAGGATGGCTCTGGTCTGCACCATCCTCATCCCATCGATCTCCACCATGGGCACTTGCTGAAACAGCAGGACTCCATCTAGGGAAGAAAAAGGAGCAAGCTACTCCAACTGCTGAAGTACTACACTGAAAATAAGGAAGAGACATGGTAAGAGACCAAGACATTTCTAATTCTCAGGGATGAAAGCATCCACAAGGAAGCAGCTCTTCTTTACAGGTCACATCATATTGCAGGTCTTAAAAAAATACCACCTGTTGTTTTTTTGTTGTATTTGTGTGAATTTATGTTTAGGGTACAGTTTACAGACTCACCATTGCGCAATTTTTCTAAGTCTTCTTTCGTTTCTATGAATTCTTCCTCAAACTGAAAAGCAGCAATAGAAAACAACACTGTCACTCCAAGGCAGTGGAGAAGTGGAAGGAAGTCTGGCAGTTAGAGTCCACCTCTCCACACTATTCTCTGTACTCTTCTCATTGTGTTGACCCTGTGGAGGAATCCGTTCAGTGCCAGTAGCTGGGTGAGCAGGAGCAGTTCCAGCTGCTCATGGAGCTCTGGGAGCCCAAGGCAAGAGCCAGGAACTGCCTCCCTTTGCACAACAAAGGGCCCAGGGACCTGTAGCACTGGCCAGGTAAGACACAGCAGGAGCTGATGACCCCAAGCCTTCACTTAGACTGTGAGGGTATAAAAGATCTGGGGTTTCCTTTGTTCTGAGCGGCACCAGCTCGAGCTGTTACTCTGTTGTTGCACCACGATTTAAGGACTGATGGAGAGGCTCCTGGATGGTCAGACTGGAAAGTTTCCTTAACAGACCCCCTACTTAATCTCTGCTCCAGCAAATAACCCAAGACTACGGTGTCCCCAGCCCCACAGGACTGTACAATGCATTATGCTCCAGAAAGAACTTCCTCATTAAAAAGACCAGACTACTTGCCTGCATGAACCAAATAATTCACTTAAAAAGCAGCGGATGCCACATGAAATACTGAGAAACTTTTTGTAAATTATGCCTCTCTTACACAGCATTTATCTCCCTCTTTAATTCACTGGATTTTGGGGTTTTTTTGAATGAGGTCATTTGAATGAGGACAAGATCTTAGTTTCCTCAGTACTCGTGCTCTGCAAATTCTCTGTCAGCAACATTCTCAAGTGAGCACCATTAAAAAAGCCTTTTATTTTCAACAGAGTACAAATAGTTTCAAAAAACCATATTCAAACAAAAATTTATTGTAGAAATTAAGATGCCTTAGGATGGTCTTCACCTAATGTGAATCTAGACAGATCCCCTAACACTGCCTTTGGGGCAGATCTGCCAATTTATCCTACTCAGGTCCTGACCCAGAGAACAAAAGGCACTTTGGAGAGAATGTTCAAAAGTTTTCATATGGTATGCATGGTCTTTCAGTGGAGAAGACTCATGAGATACAGGGAAGTTATGAGCATTGAGAAAAAGCCACAGTTTTGTCTGCTGCAACAATTTACTCAGCTTAAAGTATGTTTCAAAAATGACACCCATCAATTCTCTTTGTATGTTAAAATCTCTTTACTGTGCAACTATTGCTCAAGGAATACATGAAATACAACACAAGAGTGTATCACTCAGTCTAAGCACTCTGCATCACAATATGTGATGATGTGCATATCCCTAAGCACAGATGCAACTGGGAAACCTTTCCAGAGAACACCTATTTTAATCACATATCATTTTATAAAAAAAAGGTACAAACCTCAACCCCAGCTGCTGCTAACAGCCATCGGATTGACTCCATCTTCCCCCTTCCCTTGGTGTAGTGCAGCTTGGGTTTCCCCGCCATGATGTCAGAGTTCTTGTTTCCTGAGAAAATCAAGATGATGATTTTATAGGAAGCATGCTTTAAATTAGCATTTTGAATGTCCCACTCCAAACTACTAAATACAGTTGGATGAATGTGAAAGTAGAAGAACAATCAAGTCCTACACACTTGTGCTTGATGTAACCAAGTTTCCTGTGGATTAACAGAATAAAAGAAAAACTACACACTACCAGAATATGCAGCCATTCAACCACATCATGACAATAAGCATCTCCTAAATCATATATTAATGTAGTTTTAACATCTTACTGGAGTTTTACAACCAAAGCAGAACTGTAGGGTATTCCTGAATTAATATATTTTTAACCTTGTAGTGATGCAATCTCTTCAGTAGGTGTTGGGTTTTGTGACATGTCATACCATACTTGAAAAATGTACTTTATCAAATGAATGGCTTCCAAAGAACCAAACTAGTGACATCAGCACTATTTTCACCTCTCTCATATGACAATTCAGAGCTTTGTGCTCCCGTGCCTTTACAAATATGCTTTTAAAAGCAACGTATTTCACCAGGCCTACTGCGTTCTCTATTTAGCTAGTTCTGGTACAGTCAAATTCTAACAGGGATATATATTCTTTCTGCCCTGAAAACTTAACTTTAAAATCAAAACCAAACGAATGGGACTGACCTCTGTTGGGCAGATAAGATGCGGGCAATGCCCTCAGCAGCAGGGGGCTCAAGTCAGCCCATCAGATGATGGCACTGGGATGAAACACTTTGTCCTTTCAAATTTCCCTACCATGTGCAGTCACATGCCACTGTATGACATTGGCAGCTGATGTGAGTTTGCCTGATGCTGGAAACAAAGCTAACGCTGTACTCTTATCACTAATGGGTCACAGAAGAATGAAGCAGATTTCATAAGAAGACGGAGTCACAGACTAACAGAATGCTTCATTGTTAAACCAAGGGTTTATCTGTTCACAGGCAGGCTTATTTATGTTTGCATTGACTTCACAATACATAGTTGAGCCACAAAGTGAAAGTGTTGGCCATAATCCAAATCAATAGAGGCACAAACAAACAGCACAACAGTGACAGGGGAGACTGCATCCTTGGTCCTCTCCACTGAAGTCCTTTGTGTTGGGTGCTATCTTCAACAGGCTCTACAGCAAACAGTCATCACTCTATTAGGAACTGGACTCACAGGAGAAACAGGTGCCCCCATCCAAAATGCAGGTCTTCAAAACCACTGCTCAGCTTCCACCTAGCCCTGGCAGTGTCTGTGTCCCCAGACACCTCAGTCTCTAGTAGCAAAGTTCTCCTGATACAAAAAGTTGTACTTGTCAATAGATTATGTCTTGACTGGAGCTGGCATCTAACCTAGTGCTGCTGAATGCACAGCTAGATTCCTGACACCTGAACAGCAACAAGACACTCAGAGAAGTGACTTAGCATAGCTCCCTTACCAGGCCCTACACATGTAAGACCATGACCTACACTTCATTTCTATTTCCCGTGTATGACTTACACTATACCAAGTAAGAGAGCTCCTGACCTTCTATACTTCAGAAATACTTCATTCCCTGATGCTCAGAAAGTAGTGTTGGTCTCAACTCCACTCCACCAGAGAGGAGAACTGCATTTGAACCCTCACAGACTGGACAAACACTCTAACCTCCAGCACGTGGGATCGAGGCTGGGAAACACACTATAAGGACAAGCTAGCATAAGCAGAAAGGGCAAACTTCTTGACCTCTCCTCAAAGCAGAGCTGGAGCTGATAAAGCCCAGCCCACCCGGAGCCCTGTTTGCCAGCCTCAACTCAGTGTTCCACTTAAAACAGCTGGGAATATCTTCCTGGAAATGCACTGCTAAAGGGGTTTAGGCTGAACACTTACATAGGGCTGCAAAGTATTTTGGTGACCCTGTTACAGCTCTGTAATGAATATCCCTTTGTAAAATACTGAGTAGTCATGAAAGTCGCAAAATTGGTAAATTATCTTTCTTGAATAGCAATAATGGACCTGAAAATTAATCACAAACTTTCTTGATGTTTTAGTGCATCAGACCTTCCTTGGACCTCAGCCATGCAGGTGTCAGAGAGACAGCTACTGCTGTGATCGCTGCATTAAAAGCCCCCCACACTGTTCTGTCCAAAACAATTCAGGCACCAGCCTTTCAGGGAGAAATAAGTAAATTAATTTAGCAGCAAGCTCATAACCTGATCCAAGATCTTAAACTTTCTTACTTATTGGATATGTGCCCCACAGCAGTTCTCTGCCTCGCTTTGTTGCTCGGACCCGTCCCGCACGGGGCTGTTCTACAGGACGATCTCACAGCACCGCGCTGCATCGCCCGGCTCGGCCTCCGGACCACCTTAAGGCTGCAGCTGCTCACCAGCGGGTGGCTTCCACCGGGGCTCGGGCCAAGTCTGGATTCGACACGCCTCCTTCCACCGCCCGAGCTAGGAGGAGTGTCTGGACGAGGGGAAAGGCGAAGCACCCCCAGAGACTGCAAAATTTGCACTCCAAAGAGCAGTTCCTCTTCAGCTTCCCCGCTGATCCTACCCAGAGCCAAACNGCACCGCCACAGCGCCCGGCCCGCCGCCACACGGCCAACACGCCTCCTCGCCCCGCCGCCACCGCCCCTCGGCCTTCCCCCTCCGTCAGGCGGCTGCTCCTCCCCTCGACTGCCTCCGCGGCCTGGCCGTGCCCACCGCCCGCCCCGCCTCCAAACCGTATCACCAACCCTGCCGCCGCAGCTCAGAGCAAAGCGTCCTCGGCCTTTTCCCTGCAGTCCTGCGGAGTTTCTGTTGCAAAATGTGGAATATGTAAACATTTTCTTGAGAAAGGATGTGCTTTGATGTTTGATCTTTGTATACTTTCAAGCCTAATCAACAAGAAAGAAGTTTTAATCCGTGAAACAGAGAGCAACTACTAAACAAGGTCTAAGTGATGTCCAGCTGTTGGAAAGAGACATTACTTGTCACTAGAATTGCCTTGTTAAGGGCTGAACATGCTTTAATGATTTCAGACGTAGCGGGAGTTAACAAGGCTTGGGAAGAAGGATATACCTCTGATAGTGGATACAAAGAATGAAGAATTTACAGGCCACAAGGGCATTTGGCAGAACTCCCAAGATAAGGAAGAAACTAATAAAGCCCACTCAGCAACTGTGCTGAGATCAGCTCTGGCTGAGTAAAAGAAAATTCTGGCAGGGAGAGATTCTCCCACCACTGACTCACAGCCCACCAACTCAAGAAACCAAACTCAAAAGAAGAGTAAGACCAAGCATGTGGACTAATTAGCATGAGAAGAGGGAGAATGATTAACCAGTAGAAGATAGAATAGTAATTATTAAGAGAACTAGGTAATTTGTAATCTATTAACATTAATGCCTTTGCTTGCTAAAATGAATAAATAGTAAAAAGTTGTGCTTGATTTTTGGAATACCACCAAGCAACCAGGCTTGCGCAACTCTGAAATAAATAGTCAAAGTCTCTCACAGGTGTGTAATTACTGGTTTGTTGTGCACTGGGTAATAAGCCCGGATTTTCTGGGCAACACTATCACTGAACTGGCCCTGAGGCAGCCACATCTCAGGGACAAGGCCAGGACAGGAGTGGGCAGGGGACAGGCTTGGAGTCCCCCAAGGCAGCAGTGGCCAGCAGCAATGGTGTGACCAGGGCAGACGTGGAGGCTGCAGCCCCTGTGCAAGGGGTGCCAAGCATTCCATGTGTCAAGGACTCTGGCTCTGTGTGGCCAAAGACAGAGATCTGTGTGGGGAATTGTGAAACCACGTGGCCATGCCTGGAGCTCATCCTCGAATGGAGTGAGTACCCACAGCCCAAGTTTCTGGCTTGACTTTCTGACAGCACTCAGCAGCTGCAAGTGTTGTCCGAATGTTTCAGTGAGGCAGGAGGGAAACAGCTCCTGCAACA
>VZTH01005387.1:0-11765 GCA_013397815.1 Aleadryas rufinucha
GCAGCAGGAGGTTGTGTTTGCTCTCCTGCTGTCCACTCTCCCCCGGTCTCAGGGTTCAGGACACGGCAGGTGCATGGGAAATCTCCACCTTTAACTCACCTCACATTTCCAGGGTCACACACAGCAGTTTGGGGGATATTTAAAGGTAAATTCAGTGCCCTGGCAGTAGGGCCCACACCAACCCTTGCACTGATTTCGCCCACGTTTGCAAACTTCCAGCCAGCTCCAACTCCAGGATAATTGCTGATTTTTTTGAAGCTGTTGTTTGCCAGGATATTTCCAGAAGAAACCATCAATACACTTGAAAGGAGCCCACAGGCTTTGGCTAATGGTTTGAAAGGATACTTGATTTAAACGTTTAAATTTTCCTGCCCATTTTTAATCTTAAACTGAAGAAAACCAACCCAACAGAACTTTTATTGAAGGCAGTTGGGTCTTCAGTGAATATGAACTTCCACAATTGCTTTGCCTTCAAAATTGATTGAAGCTTTGGAGTAAGGAAGATGCAAATGCAGGGGTAGGATGAGGGGAGAATGGCTTTAAGTCAAAAGAAGGTAAATTTAGAGTGGATACTGGGGAGAAATTCTTCATTGTGAGGGTGGTGAGGTGCTGGCACAGGGTGCCCAGAGAAGCTGTGGCTGCCCCTGGATCCCTGGAAGCAGAGGGAGAATTAAAAATAACAAAGGCTAACGTGGGATTTGACTTCTGGAAACGCTGCTGACGCCAAGAAAATGAAAGAATAGAAGGGGGTTGAGCAAAAAATAAACCCTTGGAAGAGGGGGAAACAAATTTTCCTACACTTCGTAGGTTTTTTTTTTGCTCCAACTTGCACGTCTTGCACTCTTTATTTAATTACCTAAGAATAGATGAGTTAATAACCCACAAACCTGGGCCTGACTCACAATCCCTGGCTGCAGCAGAGGGATGGAGACAGGCAGGTTTTCTTCAGGAGCCAAACAAGATTAGAAAATAACCCCAGGAGCTCACTGGATTTTATTTCCATCAATGAGCTGCTCTAGGTAACATTTTATTCACTGCTTGCGAGTACCTTGGCTCAGCCTCTTTGTTAACTCCCGTAGTGTTATAAGTGTTGCTACAGAAGCAATAAAGATCAATTCTGGGAGGAAAAAAAAGCCATTTACTCACAGTTTACTGTGCAGGGTGCCCCAGGAATTAGCCATGGATTCAGGCTGTGCTGCAAAGATTTACACTGGATTTTGGGGGGTTTTTTGTACCTTTTGCTTTTTTATTTTGTGGCAGTGAGGCAAAGTCTAAAGGAGGTACAAGGCACCGGCATCCAGGTACAGAGAGTTCATGGTGGCCATGCCTCGATCTGAACCTAAACTCAGACTCCTCTATCTCATCAGCTACTTTTGGAAAAGATAAATTTAATGGAGTTTATTAATTGATAGACACGCTCGTGTTTCCTTGAGGTTTGCGAGTGAGCAGCGTGTGGGGCTTTGCTGCTCATCAACAACTTCAGTTTGTGCCGAGGCTTGACCAGCACTAAAGCCCAGCCCTGCAGCTCAGTTTGGAGCTGTCAAGTGTCAGGATATAAATATTCCCTCCCAGCTATTGCTGTTTATAAAGTGATGCAGCCCTTTAAAAAGCCAAACTGTACCATCCCCTCCCGCGGCTTCCTGCAGCCGCTAATTCCAAAGGCTGCTTAAACACGTCGGATATTTTCCCTTTGACATGCTTTAAATGTAGTTGTCATTAATCCTGACCCCTTGACTGTTCCCTGAGGGACAATGAAGTGATCAGACAGCTGTGCCCCTCATAACTTTTAATGCTTTAATGAAATCCCCTTTGGACCTTTCTCCCCTCCTCTATTCTTTCTTTAGTTCAGCCACCAAGAAAACCCGACCACAATTTTAACATCTAAACACTGGAAACTATGAACATATAACAATGCAGAAATAATTTCTTATTTTTCAATTTACTTAATTATTTTTAAATTTCATTTCTGGAATGAATGAATGAGAGTTTCTATTTTCTTCTGAAAACCCTTTTTTTGAAGTCCCAGTGGTTTGGCCTCGTGTTGGATAACCATAAACAGAATTGTACAGCTTTGGACAGATGCTCTTAAGAGAGAGTTCAAGTTCTGCTCTTCCATAGTTTAACAAGACAATAGTCTTTATAAAGCTTTTCCCCACAGAAATTGTTGATCTGTTCTGAGAATGATCAATCTCATTTAAAGGTAACAGCCTTGGCTCCCAGATAAAACAACCCCTATCATTTTACTCTCCCCATTCCCACGGTTTGCATCCCAGTTTTGGTGTTTGGGATTTTCTGGCACGTCTAGGAATTGCTGAAAATGTCACAGAATTGGCAAATTGTAAATATCACTGACATTAAAACAAAAACACCAAACAAACAAACCAAGAAATTGTTTTCCACTGCCTCAAACTTTCCATGAAAACCCTGTCAAAAGTGAGCATCACTTTCGATCCTCTAACTTTTCTTGGAGGGATTAAAGAAATCCACCAGGAATAAAAACATTGCTAAACGACTTTGCAGGATTTATTTTTGTGGTGGGGGCACACTGGTAGAGTTCTGTTTAGATTTTGCACCTCTTTCCCCCTTCTTCTCTGGGGACGATGAGAACACTCCTAATTTCAATTAAATAGATTTGTGCTTTATTTGTAAGGTAAATCTCAGCTCAGTAAAAGATCATTTTGGCTGTTTCTGGCAAAAAGTAGCCCAAAAATGTGAGTTTTAGCCAGTCTGGGTGCAGCTGACAAATGGTTTCCTTGGAAAACCTTTCAGGAACCAGTCCCAGTTTATATTTTGGGGTGTGCCTGTGGCTTCCCAGCTTGGGGAGGAGAGGTGGCAGCTCGGTTTGACACGTTTTTAATCTCCCCAGAACTCAGACATCAGGGAGAAGCTCTGCCACGTGCTCTGCCCTATGCCAGCTTCAGCAAAACCCCTGCAAAACCCTCCTGAACCTTACTTGGGACCCATCTTCCACCCACAATAAAACTGGAATTATTTCCAGTGTCCAGAAGAAGCAGGAGAACCTCTGAACACTTGGGCTACAAGACTCTTGTGTTCTTTGGATTTTCCCCATTCTGCAGAGCTGCTCCATGAGGGGGAGAAGGTTTTGTGGCCTCTCCTGATCCCCACAGGACCCCAGATGTTCTTACCTGGGAGCTGAGTGACCGTGACCTTCCTGATGTCCCTGGAACTCTCATAAAAGGAATTTAACGGGAATGAACCTCACCCCCCAGTCGGAAGCAGCACCCAGGATTTGGTCACACAGGGAAGATTTTACATCTGGGAGCTGGGACACCTCTGAAAGACCTTGGAAAAGACCTCCAAGACCTCCAAGTCCAACCTTCGACTGAATATCACCACGGCCACTAAACCACACCACAAAATCCCACATCTGCTTGTTTTTTGGAGACTTCTAGGGATGGTGACTCCAAGTGTTATTTCCCAGGCATTCCCAGCCTTCCAGGACAGGCAGGACACCATCCCATTTGTAAACCTAGACCTGAACCCAAGCCCTGCAGATGAATTATCCAGCAATGTCATCCCTTCTCCACAGCTGAAAGCCAGCCCTGGTTTTCACTTGTTCAACACATATTTAATTAAAGTGAAGGTGCCTCTGGGGATAATTCCAGTGGAGACTCAGGACAGTTAATAACAGTTACCATAAGCTAAATTCCATTTATCTTTGGAGGATGAGGGAATATGCCTTAAATAAGGAAGCTGCAGAGCAGCTGAAGGAGGACCTCTAGGGCTCAGTAGGATGGAGCAGATTTAGAGCGACACGGGGAGAGGAAAAGGGCATCCCAGATAAAAGTGGCTTATAAAATAACTTGGAATGTCAGCACATGATTATGTTGTTTTCCCCTCAATCATTAGGCAGACTGCTGGGTTGCAAAACACTCTGAAGCCTGAGAAACTGCTAATGGGCAACAGCTTTTGGAATGTCATAAATGCTCCGTTTACTGGGCTGGAAAGGCAACGCTTTGTACAGTCAGGAGGCAGATGGGGAAATATTTGGACACTTGCAGCTCGTAATAAAAGGAGAGAAAGTGGATTAGTGGGTTTTGTAACTCGTTAAAAAGGGAGAGCTGCAAAAGGAGGATTTGTGGGGAATCTGCGCCCACCACGGCCAGTGCCTTGGACTCAGGGTGGTTCACACCTGGACCCAAGTGATGCCATGAACTCCCTGTGCCCCACCAACTCCCAGGACCATTTGCAGATGGGAGAATCTGACAGATGATGAACCTGGAAGGCATTGAGCGCTCGAGGTAACGGCTTTTGCTTTATGGTTCGAAGGTGTGAGAGGAGCCCCTCATCTTTCAAGACAGCAAAATCTTCTAAAGATGCAGCTGAGCACACAGTGCCGACCCAGACCCAGATAACTCCAGCCCTACGTGGCTTTTGGCTGCAGCAAGAAGTAGGATGAGCTCGTATCTGCCCTCAATAAATCTCCTTGACTTGCCCCCAGACTCATCCCAACGGAATGAAAACGCCTCTTGCTTTAACAACATGGGGCGATTCCAGAGGTAAACTAGGAAGAGATACATTATAAAGAATAAAAATTCCTCTCCGAGGTGTTGGAAGGCACTGAAAGGCTTTCCAATCCCTCCCTGGCAGGCTCAGCACCAGCTTTCTGCTCTTTGTTCTCAGAGAGCTCCTCACACTCCTCCTGCAGTAACGAGGCTTTTACTGCCCACGCCAGATCAAAGTTGCCCGGGTAGATAAACACATTTGTTTAATGATTACACCTCCCTGTGCCAAATGAAAACACATAAAAGTGCAAGATTCAACAGCTTTGTATATATTTGTTTCTGCTTGAGCTGCACAATGGAAATTGTTTGTACTCCTGGCCAGAACAGTGAGGGCTCTGCAGCTCTGGAGCTGGGACGGAGCCGAGGCCAAATCGCTCTCCAGAGACTGCTGGGAGAGAAACGCCAACAATTCCTTTTCACACTTACGAGATGTGTCATGTACAGCACACAGTGATCCTAAACAATTTAACCAACACCCTGATGGCTCCTCAGAAGGAATTTTTTCATGGAAAGGGTGGTCAGGCCTCGGAAGGTGGTGGAGGTGTCCAAGGAAGGCTTGGACAGGGCACTCGGTGCTCTGCGCTGGGGACAAGGTGGGGATTGGTCACGGCTTGAATTCAGTGATCCCATAGGTCCTTTCCAACCTAAATGATTTTGGGAATTATTTCATCAACACCAGAAATTCTAAGGAGCCACCAGAACTGGGCCTTCCCTGCAGGAGCAGAGTTAGGGGTGGTTTGTGTGGAGCAGTTCTGGAGAGCAGGAGCGAGCACCACTCGAGGCTGAGGGAAGGGTTATCCTAAACTTCAGCGAATGTTGGGTCAGGGCTCAGATTCAGCTTGATTACAACCTCTTAATTAGTCCTGGCCACAACCTCTGCCACGTTGTTGACTCCCAGCAGCACTGAGTGAAGACCCTGGTTACAGATCTGTCATTGAGCAGATCTGAAAGCTCTAGGAATTAATTGGAATTGCCATTGTTCATTTCCCCAGTAAGATCAGCAGTTCAATAAGCAATGCAGACTGACAATTTTCCCTGCTGGATCTGTAAAACCATAATTTCCTGATGTTTGATTTCTTTATTCTCACTCCCTGACAGTTTACATATTTATTTGCTTAGTCATTTGCCTCCACGGCTGCAGGCATTAATCTTCCCTCATTTTATTTTTACACATTTATTTATACAAACTCCACTTGCTGCAGCCCACTTAGCACAGCACTTCATTAATACAATGCCTGTTTTTCCCTCTATGAAGCTCTTCAAAATCCTGATAGGACAAACACTTGTCAGGTGCTGAACACTCAATCTTCCTAAATGCCTTTGTCAGAGTGGCAAGAGAACATTACTGCCACCTGGGAATTACAGCTCAAACCCCTCCCTATTTTCCCTCTCCCTGTGGAAAATTAAGTCCCTTTTTGCATGCTGGAAGTGCACAGTTGCAGGCTAAATATTGTGGTGGGGTTTTATTTTACCAACAGAGAGCTTAACTCCATACCTGAGTGAGCCCTGCAAAGCACCCCGTGAGGAGCTGTTGATGTGTTTAAGTCTAAAATAGTTTATAGGTGGCGTTTTTTTCTGACAATGCTGACTGAAGTTACCAATGGATGTCCTGGAAATTCCCAAATAGCACCAACAACAGGGATAATAATAACCTGGAGCACTGAGCCTTGCCCAGTGTGGGGCTGGGAGGGAATCCTGCTCGGTGGGTTGGGATTTTCCATTTTATTGCCCATTTTTATAATTTCTAATTTTTTTTTTTAATTTTCCCAAGTATTTGGGACTGATTTCAGAACCATTTAGCCCACAAAAAGCTCATTTGAGATGTGCTTTTTCAGCTCCCCCAGCCAATGTCCTTCACTGAGACCAAAACCCTCCACAATTCCACTCTCCTTGCCTTGACTGAAGGAGAAATATTTCAAATAACTCCACGTATTTTGCTGGTTCCTTCAGCTCCAGGGGGTTGCCAACCTGCCTGGAACGCTGTGTCCATTTATAGAGCACTCCAGGATGCTCCCACCTAGAACAGCACAAACCTGAATATTTTTTCAGGATGGATCTGACTGCGAAATGAGGCAATTTTTGCTATTTTTATACCAGTTACCTTTGTCTCCCACCACACATTTGTAGTAGGGAAAGAATGAACATTTTGTTCCTTACTTCAGGTTTCCAGGCGAGGCTGATTAATTCCTACATATTTTTTGATAGGGCAGTATCTCCATAGTAGCATCAAAATAAGATTCTCCTTGATACAGATATTAAACCCCTGATTTTAAAGTTTAATGATGGAAAACTCGATGAGATTTTGATACTTTCAGAGGTTCCTCAAACGTCTGCAGACAATAAAATAATGGATGCAATGAAGCTATGGATTATTCCTACCAAGGTTTATTTTCTTTGAGTCAGGAATGGGTGAAATGCTGTGGAATCATTTTTGTATCTATTTTTTGGAAGGCATTATAAAATCCAAGCTAAAGAATCGAACCAGCTTAAGATGAGACCAGCACTGAACACTTTTACAACCCCAAAAAGGGACTGAAATTCATCCTTCAAGAAACCCAAACTCCTCCAACTGCCTTATTTTAGCCAGAATTCCCCATTTCAGTGAGATTTTTGTAATCAGTTGGAATTATCATCTTCCTAAGGCATTATTACCATTCCAGCTGCTGGGATGGATCCAGACACATCCTGATTTTAGTTTTATTTTGGATAATTAGCCAGGGAGCTCTCCTTAATATTATTTCAGGATCTGGAGGCAGAGGAGCCACGTGTGCCCTGAAGGACAGGGAGGTTTCTTCAGCAGCTGCATGAAGACAAAGCTCAAAATGTTTATTCCTTAAAATGCTCATTCCTTGAAATGTTTATTGCTTAAAATTCTCATTCCTTTAAATGCTTGCTCCTAATAATGCTTATTCCTAATAATTCCTGTTCCTAATAATGCTCATTCCTTATAAAGCCCATTCCTCTTGTGGTGCTGAAGTTCTCCAGGCCCTCCAGCTGAGAATCAGGGAAACCTGGAGAGCAGATGGACCCAAACACTGAATTTTCACTAACCCAACGTGCCCATCCTTTCCCTGAGCTCCCAGCCCAGCCCAAGGTGTTGTTGTGTGGGTTCCAGGAACGGTAGGGTGGAAATGAGGACCTGCCAAACCCTTTCCCCACGGGGATATTTATTTTCCAGCCCTGTTTTTTCCACCCCTGCCATTGGGTGTAGCGCCCCAGCTGTCCCTG
Organism: Aleadryas rufinucha; assembly: GCA_013397815.1. NCBI lineage: Eukaryota > Metazoa > Chordata > Aves > Passeriformes > Aleadryas > Aleadryas rufinucha. The sequence continues at coordinate 7,755 of VZTH01005387.1, forward strand.
CTTGCTGGCAGGGTATTTTTATTCACTTATCTCCAACCTAGCAGTTATTTTTCCAGCAGGGTTTAGTTTCCAACTCCCTCCCCCTGCCCCCCTGGGAAGAAGAGAGGGTCCTGTTTTCACCTCTGGTCCTTTCAGAGCTTTGTCAGGGATGCTCTGACTTTCATGGTTTGGAGAATCCATTCAGTTCCTCACTCTCTAAACGTGTCATGATCTCTGCTGGTGTGAGACCTCATCTCTGACATCCCAGATTAAAGTAAGAGTGTCAAAATCACCAATTTGTGTGATTTTACCTCACAGTTGTCCTGGGATCTGGAAAGCAGCCATGCTTTCCCAGTTACAGCATCAGTTTCACTTGATTTTATTAACCAGAAGCTGGTTTTCAGCTCACTGCTGCAATCATTAATTTAGATTAATGAGGCCATTCCTAACCTACAATTCCACCAATCCAGCACAGTTTGGAAGGAGCCAAAAAGACTCAGATTCCCCATTCCTACAGCAAAACTGATTTTACAACACTGACCATTCGTTTTCATTGCTTCTAAATCCAAGACAGCCTCTGCCTGTGCTGCAGCACTAAGTGGATGAACACAAGGAACATCAATGTTCGGAGCAGAAGCCCATAAATTATGGACTTGAATATTTAATCTGCGAGGAGAATAAAATTGAGGAAGAAAAGAAAAGAAAAGTCCTGGCTAAAAAATAAATAAATAAAGAAAGAAATAAAAAGAAATTATTTCTCAAGCAGAGAGGTTTCTGAGCAGATGAATTTCTGGGACAGCCAAGAGGATCAGCAGAGGGAATAACGAGCCAAAAGCAGAGAGAGATTCAAATCCCCGATGGCCGAGGGGCTCTGGTGGTCACACACACTCCCAAAAACCAGCTTCTCTCACAGACAACTCAACCAAAAGGTTCTGAATCAGCAAAGCTCCCTTAAACTGAAAACAACCATTTTAGTGAGCTTGGAAAAAGAGCCAAAAGGCCCAGAGGGAGAAGGATGGAGACGGATTTGGTGGGGTCAGGGTGTAAATTTGGCCAGACCAGTTCTGACCTCTCTGCTCCTCCTGCAGAGACGGCGTTTTACGAAATGTGGGATATGAACCAGAGCCGCAGCCTGGAGCCAGCCCTGACAGCTCTTCCCGTTAGGGAGGAAGAATCCTGCAGGATTCCAGGAGTCCCAGCGATTTTCCCTGCTCCAGGAACCTCGTGGAGCACAGTTTGCTGGGCCTTCAATAATAAATGCACGCAGGGATAGATCCTCTGGAGGAATTCCTTAAAAATTCACTCTTCAGCTCCGCTTAGAGCGACCCATTTATGCGTGTTTGGGTTTGTATCCCAAAAAAAATCCCCTTTTTCAAGGAGGGATTGTTTTTCCCTAAAGTTTGGGCACGCTGAAGGTGCAGAAAACTGCACAAAAGAGGGTTTTCAAAAGAAATATGAGTTAAGAGTTCTGCTTTTGCATCTATTTGGGTCTGCATCCCCCCCCCAAAAAAAACTCTTTTGAAGGAGGGATTGTTTTTCCTGAAGTTTGGGCACATTTCAGGTGCAGAAAGCTGCATGAGCGATGGTTTTCAAAGCAAATATGAGTTAAAACTTCACTCTCCCACTGAAACTCGTGGCCCAAGAAATTATTTTAATTTCCCAGAGAAACCCTACAGACACCAGGGGTAATTTTTTGGGAGCAGGTGAAGGATGATTATTCCAGCATTTTATCCCAAATTCTCTCTTGCTGACAGCTCTGGGAAAACCAGGTGATTTTCTTTCCTTTCAGATTCCAATTTCTTAGCAAACTCCTTAAAACAAAAACACTAAAAACTCAGAGCATTATGAAGAATTATCCTTCCACCGAAGTTTCCTGCAAGATATTTGCTTTTCCAGGTCCCAAAATTCCAGGAAAAAGGTCAAAGACAGGGGCATACAGAGAAAAACAGTCCTTGGTTAGCTCCAATCTTTGGGATTTCAATGAGATTTTCTAGAACATTCATCCATCTCCCTGCCATGGGAGTGGGGCTGAGCTGGCCCCAAAATCCCACCTGGAATAATTCGTTATTCCCAGCCCTCCACACAACCCCTGTGGCTCTTTGAGGATAAGTTAGGCACTGATTGGAATTTTTTCCTTGCCTTTCTGAGGCAGTTTAGTGTTGTTTAAGACACGAATATTGAGCTGAAATGGGAATTTTCCAAGAAAAAATAGGATCAGGATTCAGTGCTGTCGCATCTTCCCACACGGATCCGAGTCCTTCTCAAAGAGCTGCTCAGGGTTACAGAGATTTTGGCCCTGCTCATCTTCGTTATTATATTTTTAAGGTGAAATAAAGGGGGTTTTAGGGTGAAATGAAAGACTTTTTTAAGGTGAAATAAAAGATTTTTAAAGGTGAAATAAAGGATTTTTTAAAAGGTGAAATAAAGGATTTTTAAAGGTGAAATAAAGGGTTTTTAAAGGTGAAATAAAGGGGGTTTAAAGTGAAATAAAGGGTTTTTTTAAAGTGAAATGAAGGATTTTTGAAGGTGAAATGAAGGACTCCTTCAAGGTGAAATAAAGTGGTTTTTTAAGGTGAAATAAAAGGGGTTTAGGGTGAAATAAAGGGGGCTTTAGGGTGAAACAAAGGATTTTTTAATGTGAAATAAAGGTTTTCAGGCAGATTATTCCACATTCAGATGGGATGGGGTCGGTGCTCCTGAACAACACCAGCTCAAAGCAACAAGAGGACAGAATTTCTTTGTTAAAAGATACTTTCCTTCTTTATTATGTTGGGTTTTAAAAATAAATGTTCATTCTACAGGATCTCTATGGCCTCAGAATATTCTGAAAAAAATGAGGGACTTTAATAAAATACAGTAATAAAAAATTTAATAAAAAATCACAGCATTTCTGTCGAGCATCCACTCAAACTCCTGGTACCAAAGGAATCCAAGCTCAATCCATGATGCTCGAGCAGATTTAAGTTAGACAAGAGCCCTTCCTAATCCTGAGAGAAGGGAATCGCCAAAAACCAGGATGGAATTTTTTAGGGAAAGCAGAAACAGCCCCTGATGGGGGGAACTGATGCATTCCCCAGCTGGAATCCCCAGCCAATGGATTCACTGCACACAACCCCGAGCTGCTCTTTATTTGTGAGAGAATGAAAAGGATCAGGTCTATTTTTAACTTCCTGGAAAGTTTAAAAATAAAGAGCAGCTTTCAATAATGCATTAACCAGCAGGTACTGAAAATGAGCCCGTGGGTGGGAAGGAGGTGAAGTCCTGGGGCTCCGTCCACGCCACGAGGAGGAGAATTCAGGACAAAACCTGAGGTAAAAGTGGTGAGAAATTGAGAAATACAGGTGAATTTATGTGCAGGAGTGGATTTAAGGAATGGCAAGGAGGTTTTGGAGTGGCCTGGAGCTTCATTCTCCCTCAACTCAAGTTTTAGAAGGGAACAAATTGCACAGAGCATTTCTCTTGTGATGGAAACACATCCACACGCGTTGGGTTTGGAGCTGTGAGGTCCCCCCAGTCCAGCCCTGCACCTTTAAGGATCTGCAGTTTCACTTTAGGAATTTTTCCATCCTTTTCTCGCCCCTCCCAGAGCCGATTTTTGCAGCACATTTGTGCCCTTGTGCCTTTCTCTGCTCGCCATTCGAGGCAGGGTTTGCGTTAATGGATTCCACAGCGGATCCCGGGACGAGGGGACAACGATCCCAGCAGCAGCTCCTGGAAACCCGGAACGAGGAGCTCCGAGGGCTGTGACAGAGCCTTGGTCCCCTCCCCTCATCCTCTGCCACCGCTTTGTCAGTGCCACCCCGAGCAGGGGACTCTGGGTGGAGACGTGGGGACCTTGTCACAAATGGTGACATCAAAAACCATCACCAGAGGATCACCAGGGGATCACCAGGAGATCACCAGGGGATCACCAGGAGATCACCAGGGGATCACCAGGAGATCACCAGGGGATCACCAGGGCCACCACTTGTGGCTGGATGAGTTTGTGAAGAGCTCCATGGATGGCAACACACAGAAGTGGCACTTGGGGAC
>VZTH01005387.1:11790-26340 GCA_013397815.1 Aleadryas rufinucha
GGATCACCAGGGCCACCACTTGTGGCTGGATGAGTTTGTGAAGACCTCCATGGATGGTGACACACAGAAGTGGCACCTGGGGACACTCCAGGTGCCATGTTGGGTCTGATGGCCTTCAAGGTCTTTTCCAACCTAAACGACTCCATGATTCATTTCAGACAAACCAAGTGATCTCCTCCTTCCTCAGAGAGCACCGACAACTAAACAGAGAATTTTTTTTCCAAATTATTTTGTATTTTTCAACATTTCAGCTCAGATAAAACCTCAGGTTAAGGGTGGTTCATAAAGCTAAAATTCAACCCTGCCTCCAAAACCAGATCCTGGTAATTTTTCTCCCTTTCCTTTTATTTCTCTCTCCACAATAGGAGCAATTTTCCTTTAAGCCAAGAAAAGATAATAATAATAATAATAATAATAATAATAATAATAATAATAATAATGATGACGATGATGATGATGATGAAACAACTCATTTCACATGAAGTGAGGGACAGGGAGAAGTCCAGAACCAACACTGGTGTAGAACCCACAGAGAAAAATGCTTAACAAGCATCACTCACACTTGGATTGAAAGGTTCTCCTAAAATAAATTAATCTGAAATTCTCTCCAGAAAAAGGAGAATTAATTATTTTAAAATTGAATTGATATACAATGAAAGAGGTTTTTTTAAGTGTTGTCTATTGTATAAAATGATGCCCACACACAAAACACGACCCACCTGAGTTTAAAACATTCAGGTTTTCCTCATAGAATTGTCAGGGGTGGAAAGGGCCTTAAAAATGTGTATTTCTTCAAATTCAACTCCCCAAATGACTCGATTAGCAGCAATCTGAACCCAAACTCAAGTGACACAACACCAGCAGCACCGAGGGGAGGGAAAGCAGAACATGGGCAGGGAAGGAGGAGTTTTCCAACAGGAAAATCAGCTCCAAACCCCAACTTTACTCCCCATTCGGCCCCTCAGGAGCTGCAGCAGGAGGATGAATTCCCAAATTCCCAGCGGATGCATCCCAAGCCCGTGGTGCTGAGGGGCTCCATCCTCCCGTGTCACACCCCACAGCTCCTTCCCCCCACCCCAACAGCCTCACACTGGGGCCAAATTCACCTCGTGGCAAATCCCAACTGAAATGAGGGACCATTGCTAATGCAAGCAATTAGAAATTCAGTTTTAAATCCCACAGGTGGCTGGTAGATCCCTGTTTTCTGCACTGAAGGGTGGGGAATAATATCCTGTACAAATATAAAGTGAATTTAGCTGCTGAAAGCTCACAACAGTCTAGCTTTTATTGGCATTCCTCCCTCTCTGCCCTGGCTTCCTCTCCCCCTTATATTTGAAGCAGCAGCTCCTTTATTTCTGTCCATATTGGTACCTTATGCTCGCTGTAAATACAGAGGACTCAACTTAGGGCTCCCAGAGCTTCCCCCCCAATATTTTTAAGGAGAAAAGGTCAGAGCATTCCGGTGAACTGACGCACTCTGTCTAATTTATACGGCAAGAAGCTTAAAATTGTGCGTCATTTGACCATTTTCCATTTGTTCATGCTGAGATTAAGAGATGGGCTTATTGTCGAGCTTAGGGCTGAAATTACAACTAAGAGAAAAAAAGGGTTAGAGGGGATCAGTGGCTGCAGCTGGGCTGGGATTTACAGCTGCCCAGCCACGGCAGTGGAAATTAGAAAAAAACTTGAAAAAAAGCAGTTGGGAGGGATTGGGAGGAGCTGAGTGAGTAATTAACCATCGCAGAGGTGAGGGTTTCCAAATAAAACAGGGGAGCCAGGGCCGGCTGTGAGCAGCCAGTGCTCATTTAATTGTGAAATTGTGACCAGGGACAGGGTGCAGCTGGTGAAAAACCCAGCTCCAACCTCAGGAATCAGCGGGAATAAAGGATTTTCTTGAGGATTCAGCACATTTTGGACCAATCCCTCACTGCTCTGTGCCTCTCACACGGCAGGAGTTCCACCCCCACCAGAACTCCCTTCCCTCAGGTGCCTCTCCAGCTTTTTCCCCAATAAATTGGGTGTTTCCACCACACAAATCACAAATCTCACGTTGAATATTCCCGAATTTTGCAGCAGGGCAGGGAAGTCCAGTTAAAAACCTGAGCTGGTCACTGTTCACCACTTATCCCAGGAGGTTTTCTGGGAGTGTTTTCTGCAACTGTGTGCCCACCAGCAAACCCTGTGCTGATAAATCCACCTGGATTTTGATGGAATCACGGAAATTCCTACTGGAATCATTTTGCTTCAAGCCAAGAAAAGATAATAATAATAATAATAATAATGATAATGATGAAATGCAGATCAAGATTTTCAAAGACCTCTCTGTACTGATAAATTCAACTGAATTTTGATGGAATAATGGAAATTCCTACAGGAAATGAAGATCAAGATTTGAAAAAAAACCTCTCTGTGCTGATAAATCCACCTGGATTTTGATGGAATCACGGAAATTCCTACAGGAAACGCAGCTCAAGATTTTAAACCTGAATCAGCAAATATCAGATTTTATCAAAGCAGGAAATCCATGAGAATTCTCAGTTCTGGTTTCTTCCCACATTCTGCTCTGTGTATTCCATGAATCCCAAATTGATCCGTATTTACACGGTGATGGTGAGAAGGGGAACAGCCTTGCCGAGGTTTTCTTGGAAGAACTGCTGCTATCTATAGGATTTGCCATTTCCATCTGGGATATTTTCACGGGGCTGCAGACAGATGGCTTTTCTAGGAAGGTGGGAAGAGGAACGTTGCCATCCCAGGGATGGATTTCCAGGCGTGGCAGATCCCTAAAACCCTGAGATTCTGCTCAGACTAAATTTACGGATTTTTCATCACCAAACAGCCTCGTTCCCTGGTGGAAAAACAAGAAATCTCACGTTCTGACTTTGCAAACACTCAACAAGGTGAAAACAGACGAAGTTCTGGTGCCAGATGCTGCCTGGGACAGCCAGGGCGGTTATTTTGCTGTTTAGAGGAAGATTTACGATGAAATATCCATTAACAAACTTTATAACTCTGAAAAATACATGACACTTTCCAGAGCTGTATCATTCCTGACTGGAAGTACCAGAAAAATAGGAAAATGTGGCTGCAGGAGGGAGCAGAGCAGCAACTCAAACACGAGGGAGCTAAACCAGGTCCCCTCAGCCGGAGGCCGCCAGAACAAGAGCCACGAGGCCAACTTGAAAAAGCAAATAAATTAAATATTGTTTCAAAATCTGTCACTGAAAGGTTTGTCTGTGGCTGCACCTTCTGCTCTCAGAGTTTTGTGGGATCATCCACAATTTTCTCCTTTTTCTTCGTGAGATTTCCCTCAACTCCGGTTTTAGAGGCTGCAAACTGAGCCAGGAACTGCCTGGATCAGGGCAGGGATTAATATTTTAATGAGTTAATGAAACATCATTTGTTAATTGGCTCCACCCATGGCACCCTGACAGAGGTGAGACAGGAAAGCCAGAATTTTAGGGAAAACCTGGATTCATATGAATGAAATTTAAGTTGAGATTAACATTTGAATCTTCAGGATGCAGTGCCCAAACCTGGCTGTGAGATCTGAGTGTGACGTCACAAAGGAACAGGATTTCATTCTGAATCCCAATCCAGAGGAATGGGATTTCACTGTGAATCCCAATCCAGAGGAATGGGATTTCGTTCTGAATCCCAATGCAAAGGAGCGGGATTTTGTTCTGAATTCCAATCCAGAGCAATGGGATTTCANTCAACTCCGGTTTTAGAGGCTGCAAACTGAGCCAGGAACTGCCTGGATCAGGGCAGGGATTAATATTTTAATGAGTTAATGAAACATCATTTGTTAATTGGCTCCACCCATGGCACCCTGACAGAGGTGAGACAGGAAAGCCAGAATTTTAGGGAATAACTGGATTTATACGAATGAAATTTAAACTGAGGTTAAAAGTTGAATCTTCAGGATGCAGTGCCCAAACCTGGCTGTGAGATCTGAGTGTGACGTCACAAAGGAACAGGATTTCATTCTGAATCCCAATCCAGAGGAATGGGATTTCACTGTGAATCCCAATCCAGAGGAATGGGATTTCGTTCTGAATCCCAATGCAAAGGAACACACCCTCAGCAATTACCTGATAACCTCCCAACCTCCAAAACAGGGAGGGAATTTTATCCCATTTCGAAGTGGCAATCTGAGACAGACACAAATTATTATTGCACAATAAAATTATGAATTAGAATAAAATAAAGAATTATCCAGGAGAGCATTTTCCTCCTGGAGCCCTCCAAGTGCTGCCAGAACCAGGAATTTAATCCAGGGGTCTCCAGCATCCTCAGTGTTGGACCACCTGTATTCCAGCTCAAAACTAGGATGGGACCTCTCCTGAAAGCCACACTTGGAGCAATTTTATTTCCACTCCAAATGCACAGGTAGAAAAATAAGAAACACAAAAGGAGGATAAAAAAATAAGAAAACGAGGTAACAAAAAACGAGGATGCAGCAGCTCATTCACCACCGCCCCAGATAAACCTGGATGTGTTTAAAGCTGATTTTTCCAACCTGAAGCAGCCGGCAGCATCCCTACCCTCGTGTCTATTCCCATCTCCAGGCCGATTCCCAAACCTTCTGTCAGATAGAAAACGTTTCAGGGAGCTTAAGAGGGAAATGCATTCAGCCCTGGCTGCAGGAAGGCAAAGCAGATAAAGTTCAGCGCCTCAGCTCGTGGAGGTTTCAAATGTGATTATGACATGAAACACACTGGGCCAATTTTCCAGCTCCAGCAAACGTATTAAATGTCATTGTCTTTCTAAGAAGAAAGGATCTATTCTATTTTCTTTTTTTTTTTATGGACTGAGGAAGATTAAAGGTAATCTCCCTAAATCCTCAATCACCCCACAGGATACATTTATTTGGACGTGGCTGTGTCATCCAGAACATCACATTCCCTAACGGAGAGGGTTTGGGTTATCCCTCCCTGCTCCTTTTTGTCCCTTCAAACCCTCCCCACATCCCAGCCCTCTGGTTTTTCCACCCACTTTAAATCTGGCTTTAAACCCAGGGTGGCCACAGCCCTCCAATTTTACTTTAAAACACTTCAGGAAGGCCAAATCCGAGGGGTTTCCTTCCTGCTCGGGCTGCTGCATAAAAAGCCAAGTTCAGCTTTGCCGAGCTGGATTCATTTCCCTGCTCCCCCTCTGCTCTGTCCCACCTCCCTTTATTAGAAAAAGAAATAAATAAAAATCAAACTCAGCCCCTCAGCAAACAGGTGGGGGGAAAAAAAAATACTGAAGAAAACCCCTTTGGCTTCATGGAAGTTTCTGCAGGAAGCCTGACCAAGATAATAAAACTTGCTGGAAACGCCTGGATGGGGCGGCAGCGCGGGGAATTCCGTGGGGGATTCACTGTCCGTGTGGTCATCAGTCAAAAGGAGGTGGCAGGAGCGGGGTTTGTGCCAAATAAAGATTATTTCAGGCCTGGAGTTGCTGGGGACAAGGCACAAACCACAGCAGAGCCCTGCTGAGAGTCCGGATTAACCCAAGGAAAAGAGGCCAACTGCTGCTGTGTCAGCCATTCCCATCCCAGGAACACCGCGGGGGCTCCCCTGGGATTTGGGGCCCAGAAAACACGGAGGGATCTTAAATTCCCATAAAAGCCCTTTAGCTGTTCCCTCCTGCCCTGCTCGCTTTGGGTTTGGGTGGCTCCTGAAAGCAGCAGTGAGATGAGAGCTTGAAAATGGATTTTCACCTCTGGATTTTCACCTCCCACCTGGCCAGAGGCTCCTGTTGGAGGGATTTGGGGATCCACCAAAGCTTCACCCCAGAACGGCCACCTGCACCCATCCCATCGTGGGTTTAAAGGCTCAGGATGGGTTTAGGAGAACTCCAGGGCAGGCTCAGCCTCTGCCAGGATGAATTTGCTGCAAAATTAAACCAATCAGCCCAAAAGGCTCCACGAAACCAGAGCGTCCATGACATGACACAACAAATATGGCAAAAAATGACATTATCGGGGAATAAACCACGCCAAGGAATGGGGTCTGAACCCCCTGGACCTGAAGCTGTGGCCTTTCCCACCAGTTTTTCTTTGAGGGGAAACCCCAGCATTTATTTCCAAGCTCTTCTAAAGAGACTGCTCTAAAACTGACCCAGAGGGAGAAATTCTGGAGGAAAAGGATTTATTTTTCCCAGCATTTTCTCATTTGAAGGGATCAAATCCCAGCAATCTGTGACATCCATCAGGGCCCCACTGCTCCCTATAACTCTTTAATAAAAGAGCAAATCTTAGCTGCACAAATTATTTAATATTAATTATTATCAGGGGTTTCAAAGCAGAAGGGCCAAATTCTGCCCTCCCACCTTTGCCATGAAAAGCCATTCCTGAGACTTTAAAGCACAACTTGAATTTCAATTTAGCTTTGAATTTCCCCCCAAGTGTCCAGAAGCTCCTCTTTTAACGGGTGGGATGTTGACTTGAGTGATGATGGCGCAATTACTGCTGGGTTCTAATTAGGAATTAATGACTCCAACGATCCTAAAGCAGGGATAGCGCCACGGTTTGGGAGCCTGGCACCAAACCCAGGCACTCCCTGAAAAAAAAAGCACCCAGCACTCCAAAACCACCCCGAATCGCTGCAGCCAGCATGCTACAAAGTGGATTTTGATGATTTAATTGGAAATGATGTTTAATAGGAGGCTGTTTTAGCAATTACCATTAAAGCCAAATGTCCCTTTTGCTTTCTGAGCCTTTTGCTAATGGTGTTCCCTTGGATCACTGGCTTTTTATCAGCTGGATTTTTATGAGGCTCACAGGGCCCAATTTGATGTTCCCAGGTATTTCCAACAGAACACTCTGTTCATTGTCCAAAGGTAATATTATTAGAAATGGGGCTGAAAACATCATGTCACCAATTTTTGTTGTTGTTGTTCGAGAATTAGAGGCTTCAAAGTCTCTGAATCTGATATTATTTAACAACTTTGCAAACTTTAAAAGGCATTTAATGGAAAACTGGTTTCAGATTCTGAGTTTTGGCTCCAAAATTCAGCATCCTCTGCTCTGACCCATCCCTGGGTCACATCAAAACCCAGCCACTGCTCGTGTAACCCCCAGCAGGGGCAGGGGGAGAGGAAATCTCTGTAGATTTTGGGGAATCCTAAAATATCCTGAGCTGGGCAGGATCCACAAGGATCATCAAGGTCCAATTCCTGCACAGGGCACCCCCCAAAATCCCACCAGCTGTTGTAAAAGGCAGCATCACCTCGCTGAAATTAATAATAATTAATTAATAGTAATTCCCCCCCACCCCTTAACATTTTTGATAGTAACCATTGCTCTGAGCATGAAGAAAATAATTCTTAGATCTGTATTTTATCTGCAGCTTGGCAGTGGATAATGGGAAATGGGAAAAGCCACTTTATATCCCACGTTTCCCATCCCAATCCTGGCACAGGGTGGGGGGCAAAGTGAGATTTCTCTCTTTGGTGTTTTGGAGCCTTTGCTTTTCCCAATCAGGGAATTGGTTTTCCCACTGAGCTGAGGGACACAGGGAGGGCATTCCCAGGCATCAGGCAGGAGAGGGGAACGAGTGAAATCCCAAGGAGAGGGGCAAGGAGGAGAATTCCCTCACATCTGCATCAAATCCTGCACTGCAAGGTGTTTTGTGGCTCCAAAATTCCCTTTATTTATGATCTCATGGTGCTCAGCCTAACATCCTCTGATAAACCTCACTGGGGCTGGCAGAGTTTCATCATCCTCATCCTCATCCTCATCCTCATCCTCATCCTCATCCTCATCCTCATCCTCATCCTCTCCAAAATTAGAGCCAAACCATTCCAGCATTCCCTGCTCCATCCCACGGATTCCAGGGCACCTCCAGAGCTCCAGACCTGAGGTTTTCCCAGCCCCCCTGAGCTGGTGCTTCGTGGCTTTCCCACTCCCCAAACCCTTCACTCCCCACTGGCATTTCGTGCCTCATCCCCATATTTGCTGTCACTGATTTTTCCAGCAGCCTGAGAGCATCAGGGGGCTTTGTTCAGGGATTTGCTTTTGGCTCCTGCTGCAGGAAATCCAGAACTGAAAGGAAAAAAAAAATCCTAAATGGAGGGAATTTTATCCCATTTTGAATTGGAAATCTGAGACAGGCACAAATTATTATTGTGTAATAAAATTATGAATTAAAATAAAATAAAGAATTATCCAGGAGAGCATTTTCCTCCTGGAGCCCTCCAAGTGCTGCCAGAACCAGGAGTTTAATCCAGGTATCTCCAGGTGCTGAATGCACCTGAATTTTTGCTGCAGTTTCTGCCTTGGTGACACATTTGGCCTTTTGATGTTAGAGAGAAAATGTGGATTATTGGGGGAAAAAAACCAGGAAACAAGGGAAAGGAACAAAATTTGTGCCTGGTGTCCATCACTCCCACCTCTGTCACCTGTCCTGGGGACAGCCCCTGCCTTGTGCTCGGTCAGCATTGCAGCAGTGCTGCCCTGGGGATCCCAAAGTGGGGCTGAATAATCAACCCCACTAATTAAAATAATCCCAATCCCCCTCTCCAAACGTGGCCCCATGACTCAGGACCCTGTGCAGAGCCAGAACTTTTGGCCATTTCAGGATTGATGTCGAAAAAGATGCCAAAAGTTGGGATCCTGCTCAGCGCCGAAGTGAAATCTCAGCAAAAAAGCTGCTTTAGGAGACCCGTGGCTGCATTCCTACTTCTCTTTCTTTTTTATTAAAAAGCCCCAACTAATAAAATAAAAGGCAGCTCTCAGAGACTTTAGGCAGAGGAGAGGAAGCTGAATTCAGCCACTGCTGCCCAGACTGATGAGATCCTTGGAAGAGAATCCCAGATGTCAGCAAAAACTCACTGGCCCAGTCCGAGTGAGAAAGCAATTTTTCCTTTTTTTTTTTTGGAATAAAAACAAGTCAAGGGTGGCAAGATTGGGCAGAAGAGGCAGAAAACACAACAGAAAAAGGAGACAAAAATAAGATTGTGAGGACGGAGGAAAAAAGGTGGCGGCAGATAAGGAACCGAGAGTGAAAGAATTACAGCTCTGGGAAAACAGGAGCTGGGATAAAGCTCCCTGTGCTGGAATCAAAAAATTTGGGAAAAAACAAGGGTGAAATTGGGGAAGAACAAGGGAAAGATGAACTCTGATAAATGCTCTGGGTTTTGTTCCATCTCCCCTGCAGGTCACTCACTTGGGCACGTTTTGAAGGAGAGCTCAGGCAGCGAATTCCAGCTGGGATCCAACTCACGAGGGCCTTATGGAAAAAGGCAGAGCGTATTCCCAGGTTCCTCCAGGTGGATTCCGTGCTCCTGAGGGGTTTTTCCCAAGGTTAGGAATGTTGGGAGTGCCCACTGAGGTGTGTTCTGAGCTCAGCCTTCTGGAGCTGTCGCTGCTGGGAGCCTCTGGCCGCAGCTTGAGCTTGAATTTTCTCTCCTCTCGGGTGTGGAAGTGGCCAGGATGTGCTGCTCAGGAGAAATGCAGGATCTCAGCGTCCACACCTGAGGGGCTGGAGGCTTTTCCACACCCACATTCCAGGCTGGGATAGGAATAAGCCGTGAGAGGGAGAAAAATCAGCCTCCCACACCAGACAGAAGAGAAAATTCAAGTGGAAGCTGCTGCCAGAGGCTCCCAGCAGTGACAGCTCCGGAAGGCTGAGCTCAGAACACACCTCAGTGGGCATTTCCATCCTTCCTACCTCGGGAAAAACCCCTCAGGAGCATGGAATTCACCTGGAGGAACCTGGGAATACACCCTGCCTTTTTCCATAAGGTGAAGTTGTATCCCCATGACAAATCCCAGTTAATTCTGGCTGGAAATGCCTCAGAGCGGATCAGCAATGAACCATTGTACAGCAAAACCCTGTCAGGAAATGCCTCCATCCCTCATTCCAGAGCCAGTCCTGGAGATTTCCCACTTCCCATGTGGAATATTTGCATCCCTGTGGAAGAATATCCCGATTTACCTGATAAGTGATGCTGCACTCATCCCAATTCCATTTCTGTGCCCTCCACTGCTTTAAAATCTCACAAACTCCCACCTCTGGGGGCACTCAGTGAAAATTTAACGAGGGGCAGAAATAACAAAGCAGTGAGAGCAGCAAGTTTAATATTTGGTCACAGAGAAAAAGTTCATATTCCAAAAAAACCCCAGGAAACCATTTGCAAAGAACATTCAGCCCCTCCAAGCAGAGCAGCACGAGCTGCTCCCTGTTCAGAGCCACCCTGGCTGCTCAAACCAGGCAGAAAATGCTCATTTTCCATCTTAATCCTGATGGTGTTTTACCCTGCTATCAGTCAGGGAAGAAACTTGAAGAAAACAAATCAAAACCAAGCAAAAAAAATCAATTTTAACCTCCAGAAACAGCAACAACCCTCCCACAGCAGTCAGCTGGCCACGAGCCTGCTATTAAATTAATAATTATAAACCCCAGAATAATTAGTCTGGCCGAGTCTCAGATGTTGTTTTTAGATTTAGCTGAGTTCCTACATGGTTGGATTAATCCAAACTTTATCCCAGCAGATAAAATTCCCAGCTAATTTCACCCTGAGGAAGGGAGAGGAGGAGAAGAAGAATCACCTGAGATGATGATTCTCCATGAGGATGGGGGTAGAAATCAAGAGCAAGGTTATAATTTTATAAATAAATCGATAAAAATCACGATATAGAAATTTATTACAATATTTTATATTATTTACAAACATTTATTATATAGATATTATTACATATATTTTATAAAGGAATAGAAATTAAGTAATATCAATTGCTTTTGGGAAGTCACCCACGGCTTCATTCAGGGAGAAAATTAAAGACTGAGCATCAACAAATGGCTGTTGGTGTGAGAGGGAAAAAAAGAGCTGAGGGTGCCCAAACGAGCACTGCAGCCACCCCAAATGAGCTCATTTTTAACACTCTGCACCGAGGTTTTGTTTTCTCCCTCCCAGAGCGAGGAATCCCAACAAACACAGCAAAAGCAGAGCTCAGGGCAGAGCTCAGGGAAGGCTCCACGCCCCCATCGATGTTTTATCGAGGCAGAATTGCTGTTTCATTCAGGAAATGATTTGATACCATCAAGGGCTGAATGAGAGTTGGAAGCAGAGGCAGAGCTGGGCAAGCCAAGCAATTACTCTGTCAGGAGCAGCTCGCTGCGTCCACAGGACTTCACAAATCGCTCCTTCTGTTTGTACATTTATTTAATTTAACACCAAAAAGGGCTCTGAGACTCTTTCCCCGCAGTTCTTTCCAGGCTGGGGATTTTCAGCAGCCTCTGGAATGGTGGGAGGAGGAAATTTTAACTCCTTTAACAGCTTTGTACCTCAATATCGCTGATAAATCAGTGATTATTGTATCAACTAATTCCCAACAGAATCATTCCAGATATCTCATGCAGCTCAGCCCATTCTATTGCACCAATTTTCAGAGTTTTTCCCCTCAGTTTTGGCTCTTGCCTGCAGATCACCTCAGCCTTTTGGGAGGGTTCTGCTTCCACCAAGGATTTCCCTGCTCACTTGGGGCAGGAGTGGCTGAACTCATTTTCCTCTCCTGTGCTTAAAGTCTTTTAAAGCTGCCTTTTATTTTATTAATTGGATTTTTTTTTTCTTAAATAAAAGCCTCTTCTGCTTCCTGGAAGGTTTTTCCTCAGCTGTGTGCACTCCTGGAATATGTGGAGTGGGAGATTGAAGCTGAGGCAGAATTTCCTCGCTTCCCACCAAGCTGCTCCCCTACAGCAGCACAGCAGGGCAGAATGAGGGGGGTTTATGTTGTACTCACAGCTTTTTGGGTATTCCCTCTTTCGATTTATCCCATTTCTCCACCTCCTGTGGACAGAGGAGCTGCCTCAATGTGCAGATTTTGGGAATGGGGGTGTCCAGCTGGCAGAATTTTACAGGGCAGGGCTGTGGGTGCCTCTGCCCCAGCCTCGGATTTGGAAAATCTGAACAAATGGGGTGATCATCCTCCCCACCCGAGCTATTTATTCCCAGATCCATGAGTGATTCCTCACCTTCTGAGCTTTGCAAATCCTCCAGCAAGAGGTGAGGCCTTCCTGACCTGCAGGAGCCCTCATTTCCCCGGGCACAGGAGGAAGAAATAACTCTCAGGTTGAAACTGTGACAAAGTGCTCCCAAGAAAATGCCTGGGTCTATCTCCTGGTCCTGTTATCCAAAGGAAATAATGGGATAATCTCCTTAACAACTTATTTTAGGGGTCTATAACCACCTAAAAGAGAGAGGAATTTGTCCTCTGGAGATTTAGCAGGACCTACAGCAGCCAAAGAGGTTTTGGTGGGGAAATTATCCGGTGTGGATGGATGGGATTGTCCCGTCCCCAATCAGGCCACAGCTCTGCAAGGAAAGGACACCCCCAAACATTCCCAGATCCCTGGGAAGGGCTGGAAAACTCTTGCTGGGCTCCTGGTCAGGGCACAATCACCTCTGAAATCTGCTTTTGTCATCAGCTCTCACCTACAGCGGGAAGAGGTTCGGGGAATGGCTCGGGAAGGGATTTCCTGGAGTTGATCCCTTCCAGCACGGGGTGATTCAGCTCCCGGTGCCTGAGGAGAGGGGACGGAGGGGTCTGATGGTCCCAGCTCCTGCCAGGAAACTCAGAGCTGCTTTTAAAGCAAACCCAGAGGAACAGCATCACTCAGGGGCTGAATCCCCACAGCCTGAGCCGGGACACCTTTGGGGTTTCCACGGGAGTTCAAGGAGCAATCGGTGCCGGTGTCGATGTTCTGAAGGCTGTTAATGCCGTGGAAATCATCACCAGACACAATCGGGCTGCAGCTGGAGCTCCAAACACCTCCTGATGTTAAATGGGCTCGGGTTCAAATGGGAAAAAATGGGAAAAATGGAAAAAAAAAAGAAGGGGAAAAAGAGAAGGGGAAAAAGAGAAGGGGGAAAAAAGAAGGAGGGGAAAAAGAAGGAGGGGGAAAAAAGAAGGGAAGGAAAAAAGAAGGGAAGGAAAAAGAAGGAAAGGAAAAAAGAAGGGAAGGAAAAAAGAAGGAGGGGAAAAAAGAAGGAAAGGAAAAAGAAGGAAAGGAAAAAATCAAAAAATGGAAAAAAAATTAAAAATGGAAAAAAGAAGGGAAAAAGCAAAAATGGAAAAAAATCAGGAAAAATTGAGGAGAAAAAAAAAGGGAAAAAAGGAAAGTGGGATTCAGGCACTGTTTTGTTGTGGAATCTCCAAGCCCAACAGGTGCTGCACACTTTGGGACAGGGCTCAGCAGGATGCCCCCTGTAGTTATATTGGATGAAAAAGCACAAGAAATACCCCACATTTCTCCTCACACACAGAATTTTCAGCTCCCACAGCATCTTCAGCTTCCATTTGCATCTGGAGGTCACGGGAAAAGCTCTCACTGATTTTATTTGGAGAAATTCTTTCAATTTTTGTGCTCAGGTTGTTGCACTGGTTTTGTTTTCCCTCCCTGTTGATTCCCACCGGTTACACCTTAAACCTCTGTCTTTGGAGTCCTGTTCCTGCACACTGGGGTGACAAAATTCCCCATAAATCACCCCAAAATAAAAGATATTCCAGCCAGACAAACCGCAGAGGAAGAGGAGGAATTTCTCCATGCGCCCACATCGTGCAGGGTCACCCCACGAGCTACTCCTAATTGCAATTAGCTGCTTCTCAATTAAGGCTGGGAGGGCAGAGAGCCCCTGGAACGGGGAGCAGGAGGGGTTTGGAGCATTGAGGTGATGGGAAGGCTGGACAGCGCTCCCGGGAATGTTCTGGGAAGCCTCAGGAAAGCAGCACAAGGTTGTTCCTGATTAAATTTCCCCGGATCCACAGGGTTGTGCTGCTGCTGCCGTCACAGCACAGGGGCTTTTCCTGCCCCTGGCACAGCCCAGGGGACGTTTCCAGCTGGAGTTTCTTGTGTTCCCTTCAAAGTTACGGGGCTGGGGATGTTCCCTGCCCGGCGGCATTCCCGGGAATTCTCCGTCCCACGGGGATGGAGAGCGCAAAACAAAATCTGAAGGCGAATCTGTCAGCTCTGGTGTCAGCCTCGGGTGCTGCCGCCCTCGGCTTGAAACACAAAATATTAACAAAGCTTCCAAAATGCTGGAAATTCGGGAGCAAGGTTTTTTCCCGGTAAAGAACAGACCCAGCATCCAGCAGGATGAGCTGCACCAGGGGTCACCTCTGCCACGAGAGGAGGAAAGAGGTTTCCATCCTCGTCCAGCATTCCCAAATCCACTTCTTATGAGGAGGCTGGAACAGGAACAGGCAGGATTTCACAGGCAGCTCCCTGGACCACAGGCTGATTTTAGTTTTGCTTAGACAAAACACTTGGAAAGCTTAAAAAGGTGAATTCCTCTTCCCAACCTCTCAATTTCACTGCTTTTAATCTGCTGAGGCAATGGACAAAGCTGGGGTCAGGTTCTAGAGTTAAAGTTATTTAAAACAATCAAGAGCTGGAGGGATTTCCATTTTTTCCTTTTTTTTTTTCCTTTTTTTTCCATTTTCTCCTTTTTTCTTTTCCTTTTTTCCCATTTTTTCCTTGTTTTCCTTTTTTCCCTTTTTTCCCCACTTTTTTCTTTTTTCTTTTCCTTTTTTCTTTTTTCTTACCCTTTTTTTCCATTTTT
>VZTH01005388.1:3504-81246 GCA_013397815.1 Aleadryas rufinucha
GAGAGACAAGCCATTCTTCTACGTGTCGAGAGTTTTATAGGAGCTCTAAAAGATTAACTTAGTAATAATACTTACTTCAGAGACTCATCCTGAAGCCTAATTACTTTTTGCAAAACATGTAGAAACAGATGAATTTAAAATCATACTCTTTAATTGACAGGTAGCTTGTAACTATGGATTTTGTTTTCACAATGTGACCGCACATAAATTAGTGTACTATGATGCAATTTTTTCTAGTACACCTATTTCAAATCAAAAAAGTCCCGAAGGGCAGCAAGGGAGATTTCAGTCTCACACAAGCTTGCTTTTTCAAGAGATGGTATCAAAAGTAACAGGCTTGAATTTTCTTCCACCGTGGCACTTATTTGCAAGTGAGGAATATATATCACACTTTGATTCAAATTTTCAACTTAAAAATTAGTCAGCAGTCTAAGACTGTTTAGAGATGAACACAAATCTTATTTCCAGCTATGGGCTGTTTTTTTCTTTATTCCCTTAAAATATAGCAATGTTCTGATGAATATTTTAAAAAATATTGTATCTACCATGACAGAATGTCACGAAAACTTTCTGTGCTTTCCTGTGCTCCTTTATATTTTTACTTAGGTGAGGAAGAATTTTTGTAGAGTAATCTGTTAAATGCATATGAAAATGGAATTTACAATTTTCTTTTTAATTTAAAACCTATGGCACTGGTTAGGATACATGCTTCAAATCTATCCAAAGAGAAACAGATAAATGTGCAACAGATATCTAAAAATACCTTCCAGCTTTTTCTCCTTTTGAAAATGCCCACTCATACACTAACTTTTTCATTTTCTTCCATTATTTATGGAGATATTTTTGTGCTTATTTATCTTCCTTAATTTTCAATGCAGTGCCATCTATATATACTGCTAGACAACTTTAAAAAGGCTTCAGTCTTTAACAGTGTCACAAGAACTTGGCTGACTTAGCTAAAAAAACCCTCTATGTAAAATATGGAGGTTCTACAAGTCAGAAATACTCTTTTCAAGCTTATATATTGTTTTAGAATTGCACATAACTACCTAGTTTGTGTTAGTGGGAACTACAAAGGAGAAGGCTGTGAACTGGTGTGGTCTGATCTTTCTGGTCAAGTCCCAAACAGAATGTAAGAATGTCCACAGCAATGTCCACCAGCTACTTACACCACTTGTATTCCACGTGGAACATGTCACAGAAAGGAAGGAAGCTCACTCGGGTTTGATAGAACACGCTGAAATTGAAATCCAGAAATTGAGAATGTCACCTTACTAACCAAACTTCAAACCCAATTCTCCTTAACAGACTACAGAACTTGTCAAAGTGGGTCTTGTAAGAGTTGGACAAGTGATTACATCTGCAGAGGGAAGTTATGGCTGGAGATTTAAGCAAGGGGAACCACAATTTTCCTTCAGTATTTCTCAACGAGTCTTTCACAAGCCAAGGAAGATGACTTTGTTCATTTCTCTCCTCTGGAAGTAATGACAGAGCTCGTTCCCAGAGCTGTTGGAGTCACATACACAAAGTGCCCCAGCGTGCTTGTGGACAAGGCTCTTACAGTATTGGCTTCCGTGGACATTCATGGGGAATGCAGGAGTATCTCCTCTCTGCATCCAAGCACATGCACTTTTTTTTCCATGTTAATAAACTTATTCATGTAAGTAAAGATATTCACAGAACACACGTCTTTCTATAATCCAATGTATCCTGCAGATAAAAATTATACCTGCTTTTCAAGTCAGAGAATCATAGAATGGTTTCGGCTGGAAGGGGACCTTGAAGATCATCTAGTTCCAAACCCCCTCTGCCATGGGAATGGACGCCTTCCACTAGATCAGGTTGTTCAGAGCCCCATCCGACCCGTCCTTGAACACCTCCAGAGATGGGACATCCACAATTCCATAGGCAACATGTTCCAGAGCCTCACCACTGGAAATGTGGATGTAATTGACTTCAGTATCTTCATTCTTGTCTTCTTTGTGCTATTGTTAACAGCACTTGCCTTCTTTGTTCATATTTGCTTATTTTGTGGTTATACTGCTCCACACATC
The DNA here is from genome assembly GCA_013397815.1 of Aleadryas rufinucha. Taxonomy (NCBI): domain Eukaryota; kingdom Metazoa; phylum Chordata; class Aves; order Passeriformes; genus Aleadryas; species Aleadryas rufinucha. The sequence goes on from VZTH01005388.1 coordinate 5,559, forward strand.
CTGGCTGACTTCAGTTTGGATCAAAAATACTCAATTTAGATGTGTACACTCTGGATAATCCAGTTTATTCCAGGCAATAAATTTTAATGAAGTCTGCAAAATGCAATGAATATATATGTCGGGTAACAGAACGGTGCTCTTGGTACTTGTGCTATCAATCTTATTCAGAGCAGAATTACAAAACAGATTAATATTTCAAGTTATTTAGGAACATTTACAAATTAAAATGTTATAAAACACAAAACACAATGACAATGAAAGGACAGAGCATTATTTGTATGCAGATTTTTTTGAATAATTCCACAAGTCACTCAGATTTTTATTGTGTAGATAACAAATGTTGCTAAATTATAATTTGAGTTGAAATTTCAGAAAATATTAATGGAAAATAATTGTTCTGTCACTAGTATGTCAAGCTAAATATTTAAATTTTCTGAAGTCTCAGAATACTAAGATCCTTGTGAAATAGTCTTTTTTTCCCCTGTAATTTTTAGTGCATTAAACTTGAGAAAGATGACTGCTTAAAGGAATTAGCTGTTATAAATTACTGGTGTAAGGAATTAATACAATGGCCTATTGTAGGCAAGCTATGAAGTCAGGAAATTAAAATCCTTTTTAATTTTAATTTCCTGACTTCATAGCTTGCCTTCAATAGGCCTATTCACAATGAAAAATGTTTGGTATCAGGAACACTGCCACAATGAACTCATATGTGTTCTGCTTGTTCTTCTATTATATATGGTGTACGATATTGTGATTTTTGTTTCCTACCATGTGCTATAGGAAAGAAATTAAAAATATAGGTAATACAGAGTGTTCTCTGCAGAGTGGCATTATTTTTAGCTCTGAGGAAATAGAATGTGTTGTGCTACCCTGAAGAAACTTTCTTTTTGCATTAAATGGTACTATATACCAATGGTTCCTGTTAAGACAAACTGCTGAAAAATGTGGGCTTTTTCTGACCAACTGCTCACAGTAGAACAGAAACAAAAGCTGAATCAGCTTTTTGCTAGTTTGAAAAGGTTGTATTAGTATTATGCATTTCCAGTTGTATAGCATTTTTATAAAGTGATCTGAAATTTTAAAAATCATCCACTAAATACCCACAAACTTTGAACACACACTAGAGTATTGTAACAGAATATTTTTTTGTTCAAGTGAAATTTTGGTGGCACTGATTAATTCTCCAGCCAACTAGAATAATTTCCTCTTTGTTGTTCTACTCATAAGGGCAAAACGAATCAATCATATGTATGTCTAAATCCTGTAATTTTAATAATCTGTCAAAGATTGTGCTATTGCAGTGTAGCAGATCGTCTGCTGTTATGATATCCATCAACAGCTGAAGAAATATTCTAACTTTTGTATTACTGAGATTTTGAAAGCAAATACAGTCTTGTAACTCACCTATCAGAGCTTATCCTCTGTGCTTTTATTATGTGTTAAATGCCTCTGAACTGGTTCTTCACCCTTATTCTATTCATACAGCAAAATAAGGTGTCATGTTTTGTCATAATATACAAAATCAATGGTAATATCATGTCATTTAAGCCAGTACAGATCCAGTAATAATAGCACAGAGGATAAGCTCTGATAGGTGAATTACAAGACTGTATTGGGTTTGTGTGGCACAGTTCTGGTAGTGGTGGGTGGTTACAGGGGTGGCTTCTGTGAGAAGCTGCCAGAAGCTTCCCCCATGTCTGGTAGAGCCAATGCCAGCCAACTCCAGGACGGACCCGCTGCTGGCCAAGGCTGGGCACATCAGCAATGGTTGCAATGCCTCTATGATAACACATTTAAGAAGAAAAAACCCCCCTATTGCACAGATGAAATTGTGGCCAGAGGAGAGAGGAGTGAGAATATGTGAGAGAAACAACTCTGCAGACACCAGATCAGGAGGAGGGGGAAGGGGGAAGGAGGTGCTCCAGGAGCTGGAGCAGAGATTTCCCTGCGGCCCGTGGTGCAGACCATGGCAAGGCAGGCTGCCTCCCTGCAGCCTATGGAGGTCCACGGTAAATCAGAGATCCACCTGCAATCTGTGGAAAAAAGAGACACCCATGCTGGAGCTGCTTGTGACAACTGCAGCCTCTGGGATGGACTCATTTTGTAGAAGTTTGTGGAGGACAGTCTCCCATAAGGGACCCCACGCTGGAGCAGGGAGAGGGCTCCTCTCCTTGAGGAGGAAGCAGCTGCAGAAACGATGTCATGAAACCGATTGTAAACCCTATTCCCCATCTCCCTTTGTGGAGAGGTGAGGAGGTAAAGCATTGGGAATAAAGTTGGGCATGTGATGGAAGAGGGATGCGGAGAAGGTGTTTTTAGGATTTGTTTACTTCTCATTATCCTGATCTAATTTTGATTGATAATAAATTCAACTAATTTGCCTAAGTAAAGTCCATTTTGCCCCTGACAGTATTTGGTGAGTGTTCTCTCTCAGACCTTAACTCATGAGCCATTCATTATATTTTCTCTCTCCTGTCCAGTGGAGGAGGAAGTGATGGAGCAGCTTCGGTGGGTACCTGGCATCTAGCCAGGGTCAAGCCACCACAAAGACAAGGTAATAATAAATGTAGAATATATAGAGAAGATATACATGCTTAGAATGGATTTACAGAGAAGCTAAATACACTGTGGTCCAAAGCTGCTTAACTGGAACTGCTCTTCTGTTCTTTAAAACTGACTTTACTGGATTTGAAATCATTACTTTCACTTGTTCCTTTACATTTTCTCACATACCTGATCTCCCAATAAGCAAAGTTTTTAATGTATGAATAGCAAAATGCATTTGTAGTTTCAGTGATTGGAATGAAATGTCAATTTGATTAGCTGTATAAGTATCAGGTGAAATAAATGCAGAAAGGCAGCAGTGGAAATGTTTAATAGATTATTTGACCCGTACTTAAAGATAAGCACATGTTGAATTGAACTTAAAGATTATACCAGCCTTTAAAGGCAGATTGTTTCATGTGAAATAGCTCGATTTTCTGTAGTAAGCAGTCTTAATTCAATATTCTAGGAATAAAAATTAAAAGCCCAGTTCAAAAGAGTTGTGTAAGTTAACAGAAGGTTGATTTTGCAAAACAGTATCTGTAAAAGTGATATTTTGATAATTAAGTATGCATTGTTCCACCTGGATAAACTCTCAGAATGCTTTCCTTTTTACTTTTTAGGCATTTTCTTTTGTATTCCTATTTTTGTCACTAGCTTTAGCTTTCCAACAGGCACTTCACCTTCCTCTATGCATTTATTCATCCTGACAGGAAGACCATTGCCCTACGTCCAGGCCTGTGCTGTGCCACACTGTCCATCCAGAACACCCTCGGGACCATGTGGTGTGGCACAAACCCTTGGTCACAGGATGACCTCAGCTGGACATGAGTGCACCATCTGTGTGGCCTTGCCTTTAGCTAAAAGGACAGCAAGAAGTTCTCCTGTCACCATCACTTCTGTTTGACTGTAGAAATGATAGATTGAGTCACTTCCTTGTAGGAAAATCCAATAACAGCTCAAAAGAAGAAACTCTCCTCTTTGGACAGTCTGCATTACATGCTGCATGTGGGTTGTCAGCAACTAAGGGAATGTAATAAATAGTAGCTGTGCTATTCTTTTCTTACAGTTTTAATTCTAATAAATGGCATTTAGAATGATATCTTACAGAGTCTGACTGCCTTTCTTATGGGGACCATAATGGACCAGCACCTCCCATTGCAGAACACCCTGTAAGACAATGATTCTATTTGTTCTTTTATTTTTTCTAAGGTTATCTTAAAGGATTGAATTATTGTCATGACTAAACTCCAGCTGGCAACTAAGTACCACATGGCTGCTCACTCACTCACTCGCTCACTCAGTCACTCCCTGCCCTCTCCACCCGCAGTGGGAAGGATAATTGGAAAGACAAGGTGAGCTAAGAACAATTTAATAATTGAAACAAAATATAAAATGTGACAATAATAATTGGATACTACTACTACAGATTTGAATGCAAAGAGGAAGGAGGAATAAAACTCAAGGGATACATGTGATACATGGTAAAATTGCTCACCAACACACTGACTGATGCCCATCCGGTCCACAAGCAACTTACTCAAATGTGTAACATATATTTCCACAAATAAAAGAAGAAAACTATGTGATAAGACTTGGCTATATTTCATCTCTTCCTGTTTAAGTGCTGTGAAATAGTGAGAAATGTCCAGGATTTTGGCTGTTCTTGTAAGAAACTAACTCAGCCAACAGCGATTGTTGCAGCCTACTTCAGCTGTTCTAGTTGAGGGAACTATGTTCAGTGCCCCAGGAAGGGGAAGTCTGGGCTTCCACCCTTGTACCAATTACATGAAAGACTAGAAATCCATTCCTTCTCAGATCAGCAGCAAAGTCCATGACATGCATATTTTCCATGGGGTTCTGCTGTAAACTTGCAATTCTGTGCTGAGGCCACAACTTCTCCCCTGCCCCCAAGTAATTCTCAAAAGTTGTCTTTTCTTATTAATAGGATGTCTAGAAGTTTTTGCTCCCTTCTTTGCTTAGTGAGTTTTACAGGAAAGAAATGAACAGAGAACATCTTTAAATCAAATGTGGTAATTGTGCATAACTGTCAACATTTTAATAACATGCAAAGAGGAATTTCCATCCATACTTACCATCTTCTAATGTCAAAAAAGGACAAAGCAGTCGCAGCAGATGCTATTTTTAGGTCTGGATCAGGCCTTGCAGAGTGTACTGTAGAGCCGAGACTGACACAAACTGAAGAATAATTACCATCAACCTCATGAAATTTTAACACAGAAGTGGCTGCATTATTTAGAACGTTCATGTGGTTTCAGCAAAAAGTAATTACTGGTTATCTGTTGCCAGAGACATCATTTGCTGTCTAACTCTAGAAATGCTGTTTATGTAGGAAATAATGGAAATAGTTTCAAATATTTTAAGTAAGTCTACAGTAAATATTTTTTGTGTGCTTCAGCTGCCTTTGGTTGAAGAAACTGGACTTGTACCAAACAGAATACATGTAATTTCTCCTTAATTATGGTGAATCATATTTCTTTCAGTTTTCTAGAGTGATTTACATTGCAAAATTTACTCCATTATAACAAATTCCTCCACAGCTCTGTTAGCATGTCAAGCTAAGAAAAATCTTGGGCTCCTCGATGAAGCTGTATCAGCAGTGAGAGGAGGATTATAGCCACTCCCACTTTAGAGTTCTGGCCACTAGAAAGGTGGAGAAAAGATGTGCTTCCTCATTTTGTTGCGTGTTACAGTAACATCCAAAGCACAGCAAGAGATTTAAAAGTTTGAAAGAAGCGCAGCTGGTCCATGTGCTCTGTACAGGGTGCATGGCAAGAGAGGGAGAAAAGGGTGGTGCAGAGTTCTTTCTTTACCTTAACAAGAAAGTTCCATCAACAAATAGTACAATAAAATTACTGTTTTGATAGAATGCAAGTACGGATCATGAACAAATCTTCCTGTATGGGAGAAAGCCATATGCACAAAACATTAGATAAACCCTGAATTGCTTTCCCATGACATGCTGCACAGGTCCTCTCCATGGAGAGAAGCTCCTCCTTTTGGTCATTTAAGCTATTCTATGAAATTTTCACACAAGAAAGCAGTTCTGTTCATAAAGGGTGTTTGCATGAGAGCTTCTTACTGCACTTTTAAATAAATCAAGATAAATGTTAAATAAAAGCAGGAGCATACATATTCAGGTGCCCATGCTCACCTTCAAATTATTTCAAGAAATTAACAGTTAAATAGGACAAATGCAAGGTCACTGTTTTATTTATGTCCTTGCTTGAACTGGCAGCTAACATTCTGAGGAAACCATACCAGGTGTGTGCAGTGAGCACACTTCCCAGGGAACTACTCCCAGCACCCACAGTAAAGCTGCTAGACCAGGCTTCTGGGACACGAAACTCTAAGTTGTTGCATTACTACTAGCTTCAGCTTAAACATCACAAAATGAACTTCTGTATTTTTAGTAAATCTGTGTCTACATGTGTGCCTGACTGACCCAGGTGCAACTACTGTACTGCAGCTTCTGTTCTATATACTAGAAAGCTTCAAGTTGATCTAGGTTTTGATCTAGACCTTTCTTATATCTTTTTTTTCTCTTTTTTTTCATTAACAATATTAATAGTGTAATGAAAAGAATGAAGAATTATGATGACAAAAAAATTGAAGAAAATCACAGTGTCTTTTAGAGCTGCTTGAAAACATTGCTTTGGAAAAGTTTCTGTTAGAAATTCCCGATTTATTAAAAAAACCCCTTTCCAAGGAACATATCAATTCAGATAAAGTCAGAAATAAATTTAGCTGATTGCTGTTGGAAACCCATTTTGATTCCTGATTAGTTCTAATGTCAGTAACATCCTGACTTTCTTAAATTATACATTATTTTATTTTTATAGTGGCCTAACTGTAAACAATTTATTACTGCAGGTGGCTTTTATTAACATCAGATAGTGTATACTAAATGTGAGTAGTGAAGAAATTCAGAGAGGATTTCCAGTTTTTCACCATTTTTTGAGGAAGTGTCCTACCATTTCTTTTTCATTTGCCATTGAAAGGATTTTTTTCTTCTTAATACTACTTCAGCTGCATTGGTTTTCATGAAATGGGTCTTTAACAACACCGTAGCAAACGTGAAAAATCTCTGCTCTTCAGTAGAGATGATTTTTCATATATTTTGATTTTTTTAATGCCAATTTGATCTCTTAAAATTTGACAGACAGGACTTTTTGACTGGAATTTACCTTCCATTCTGACTTACCTTTCATTCTCTGCTTTGATGCTGTTTTAGATATCCAACAACAATATAGGAAGAATGGTAGTCTTCTTGAGCCAAAAAAGATTAGTTAACATCAAACATTCTCCGTGCAGCCCAGTGTTTGTCCTCTCTTATATTTAAAAACATTTACTGCTGGCAGGTAAAACATACATTAAAGATGATATGAAGTTGTAGAGAATATAAACAAGAAAGGAAAGTGAAGAAGAAACAAGATGTAGGGCCTGAAATCTGTTATTCATTTTGATGTAATGGATGCCATGTAAAACGACCTATGTTGTATAAAGCTGCTATACAGTCTAACAGGTGATAGTTCCACAGAGCCCTTCAGTGAGTTTAAATGTACAGTTACTTACTAATAGGTGTTATAAATTATGAGACCAAAGTTCATCACTAACTGGTCATCAGATTACAGCATTAAAATGTTACAAAAATAGTAGACCCATAAAAATTTAAACTGGCCAATAATGATTTGGAGTAGCTGTAGATTCACCAGTGGAGCTGATTCAGCTCCTGCCAAGCCCTGTTTTCATTACACATTTCATTGTGCTAATAAACCAGTTTTTACATCTGCATGTAACAGTCAGGGAACATTTCTGTTTGAAAAATAACCTAGTGAGGGAAAAAAAAAAAAATAAATCCCTTGAATATGTTTATCATGAGGACTTACAAATACTTCCAGAAAAATATAGAAAGCTGGGTTTTATTAAATTATCTTTTCTGGGAAAAAACCCATAACCCTCATGTCTGCAAATTTAGAGCAGAAATATTCTGTTAGGATTTGACTATAACACAACTCTTCCCTTCTGAGTTTGCATCATAAACTCGCACAATCTTTTTATTTGTCTTGTGAGTCTTAAGAACCCCTTGGATTCATTTAACAGATTATCAGATTTTCTTTATTAAAAAGATATTTTCTCAGTCCTCCTGGCTGAGAGGAGGACTGAGACAGTGCTTAGCACAAATACCAGAGATTATCAACTGAACAATAATGAATACTAAGAGTAACACTAAAAAAGAAAAGACTGTTTGAAAACTCATTGAAAACTGGCTTGGTATTTCTGGACATTTGGAGCTGACAATACTGCTGATGCTCATATGTGGGTGAACAGTTATGTCAGAGCTATTTTATGGCCTTGTTACTATGAGAGCTTTATACCACCTGCAGAGTTTCTTTCTGCCAACTTCTCGTTGACAGCACAACCTGACAGGAACAAAGGAATAAAGCCTCATTCCTCATTTTAGCTAATTTAACAAAAAACTGGTCACATCTTTACTGAATGGTAAACTCCTCTGTCACACTGTGTAATAAAAAGATTGCTTTTTTCTTAATAGCAGAATGTTAATGTAATAAAATGACATTTGCAATCTATGGAATTCTTTAGTCTTTATGTTGCCTGAAGAAAGCAAAAGACGATGTTACTGAACAGGTTATATTTCTTTAAGAACAAATCTATGCATCAGTGGGGGAAGACATTGGAAAGTTCTTCTAACTTTATCACAATAGTGTATGATCCCTATATTCATTTTAATGCTTGGTTTTGTACCACACAGTGCTTAGCACAAATACCAGAGATTAATGTGGCCTTAACTCCCCACATCTGTTACTAATGAATCTTGTGCCAGATAATACTTTCTTATTAATTTACATTAGTGATTGAGACATACTAGAGAAGTCTTAGTTTTGAGAACAGAAATAGAGTGCTGAAATAAAGAATGATAAGAGAAGAGCATCATAACCTGACCACATATTTGAGATACTCCCCAGGAAAGAAGATTCATCAGAAGATCTGGGACCATAAAAGGAAATTTTGAGAAAAGGGATGTTCCCAAAAGACCACCTAAGACCCTCAAAAGACCTTTACTCATATCCAAATAAGTTCCTGGAAATAATTAGCCTATATGCATGTATTCAGGAAATATAATGAATATGTAATAGAAATATGATGAATATGTATTATCTTCAGGAATATAACCTGGTCTGTTAAGTTGCTGGGCATGCATGCTGCAATTCTGTAGAAAACTGTATGGTTAGTTTTATCCTCATGTTTTTTGTTTCAATTTAGTCCTATAATTTTTTTTAAAATTGTAAATGGTGAAATTTGGTATCTATTTTAAAATTGAGTGAATAAGATTTTCAGAACCCAAATATGTGGAGTTCTAACATACCAGAAGCAGACCAGTATCTCAGAAACTTTTTTCCTGAAGCCATTGAAGATCAAATGATACCACAGCCTTTTGAATAAAGAAGGCTGATGAGGCATGCAAATGAATCTTGACACAGGACAGAATAAAAAAGGAAAAGGCTTTGAGGAAGGTAGAGAAAATTTTTTTGATATCTTACATGAGACTTAGCAGAAAAGGTTCTCTCTTTATACTTCATATTTCACAGTCTCATGCTGAACTGATGATCAGATGTTCCATAGTCATAGAAGATAGTCTCTTAAAAAACTCTCGAGAACTGTGAAGACAGTGCACATATATTCTTGGTCTTGTCTACATCTGTATAGCACATTTGTAAGAAAGAACACTCCAGGTGTATTTTCATTTTATGATTTTAGCCTCCACACATAGAACTTTAAAATACCTAAGGTCTGTGCTAGCACACAATTAAGCAAATCCACAAAGATATTTACTTCATAGTCTCATGTACAGAGTTGAAGTTGGATGGATGAATCTGATCTTCAAACCAAAGGACTTGTGCTTACTGTGAATTGCTCACAGTTAACCATGTTAGAAAGGAACTTCTGACATCATGTACCGAGAAACCCAGGGCATAGAGAAGGCTGGGCTTTGTGAAGGAAGGGAAAGCTGAAAGCAGATGGAGCTCACTGGATGGAACTCAAATGATACAGATGATTAATTAATTTGCAAAAAAGTTTTTACTTTTAGAGTGAATAGTTTATTTTGATCCCTGTCATTTTATCTTTCATAAAGGACTGCATTTTTGGCTACAGTTATGCTTAGTAACATTAGCATTTTATCTTCTTTTGTAATGTTTTGGAAGTAGAGACTGAAAAATGGAAAAAACCCTATACGTTTCTACTAAAATCAAAAGTAAGTTTGCATGTGTTTTTGTTTCTAATGAAACCTATGCTCCAGAATAAAAAAAACCCAAAACTGTTTCTGAAATGCATAATGATTTTTTCTGAAATGCAAATCATTTGCAATGATATCTAAAAGTACTATTTTCTGACAGCTATAAACTGTAATATTATCCTCTGTCAAAGAAAAAAAATATTATAAAATACTAGTTTATGTCCAATTCCTATTTGCAGAAGGAAAAAAAGATTTATTCATCCAAGCTGATATATAAAGGATTTTTTCTGATCATACCTCATGAATTTCTGGGATCTTTGGAAGACTTTCTTTCCTAGGCAATTGAAAAGGAGAGATTCCTGTAAAAGGAGTGGCAAAATGAAGAAGCAGGAAGAGATTCTGGGACATGATATCTCAAGTGGGTGCTTTTAGGAGGTATCCAAATATGCTAAAGACACCTTCCCATATGCTTTAGGACATTTATAAACTACTAAGGGATACACTGTTTTTCTACAGATTAAATCTATTTTACATTTATGGCCTGCTGCTCAATAAATGAGTTTACCTTGTAGCATTGGTGGCTAATAGACTAGACTCCATTGGAAAGAGTTTAGGGTTTATAGACAACATTTTGCATTTACATCAGGATTCAACTTGTTTTAAACCTCAGCAACAATCCCAAAATTATGCAGACACATCATGACTCTTTTCCTTTTGCTAGCTACTGGAACAAAAGTACGGTTCAATAAGCTTCAGCTGTAGATTAGGAAAGTAAATATATCTGAATACAATTCTCATTACTGTAGTTAGAAATGCAAATTGAGACACTCTATGGTTCCCATATGACACTGATTTCCATTAATGATAATTCTATGGGGTTTTTAAAATTGAATGAATATTAATAAATCATGACTTATTCTTGCAGAGACCATTAGGTATCAAACAGTTGCTTTCAGTATCATTATTGTTCTGCTGCAATGATTTATAATCAAAAATCAAAGGTACAACCTGCCTTCCCCCCAGGTCTGGTTCTCAGTATCTACACATAACTTGATAGAAGAGAGCAAACCTTCGCAATGGCGCTTAAATAAATCAGTGCTTTCCAGCTGTTGTGGTGCTGTGTCTTGAGGCACTCCCTACCTCCAGCACAAACTCTTCGTTGCATACTGATGTTCACTGGCATACCAAGACCAGCTTTACTGTTGCTGGATGAAGGAAGATTTCTATGATTTCTTTTTTCTGCTTTCAGTGTAGTTGATTAAACTGACAGACTGATTTTAAAGAGGGTATGGCATATTGACAATAACTGTTTCAATGAAGAAGCACTCCTTTCATGATTAATTTATGTGGTAGTAACCTTCATTATTACAATTATATGTCACTGTAAATTAATACTAGGAATAGTTTGGACTTGTTATTGAAAATACATAATCTACTACATCAGAAAATGATACACTGTGATATAGTCCAAATCTTTCTCTCACTGAATTTCACCTGAAATAACAATACAATTAGACCTCAGATTTTAAGAAAGCTTAAAATCTAATATTTTTTGTAGAACATAAAATAGATTCAGGTTGTACCCTCCTTCCTCTTAGACAAGCTCCAAAAGACCCCAGAGAGTTACAAGCAGCTCACTTATGATGAAAATAAGAATAATAATTTAATCTAGAGGTCACAGTATGGAATATCAAATAAACAGTATAAAATTGGCTGTGGTATGTAAAAATATGTTGTTTAAACATCACCAAAAAAATTATCCTGGTATCTAGATTGAAAAATATGTATTCAACCACAGATATTGACTTGCCAGGAAGTTGCAAATAAAGCAAAAGAACTGGGATGAGTCCTGTTAGGAAATACTTGGATTAAAATTTAATTTAAAAAACTAGTGTTTCAGCTTATTTTAGGGAATTAATATTTCAATTAAAGCTTTGTTTCTAAGGACAAATAATCCATAGTGAAAAATTCCCAAGCTTTTCTGATGAAAAAGGCAAAAAAACCTGAGGACTGCAATCTAGCATGCAAATTCTTTCACAGAAGAACCCTGTGAATGAGAATATATTGCTCCATCCTTAGAAGGAGTAATACGTTCTTTAGTAAGATTAAAGAGATGATGCAAGTACACAAGGGTTTCAGGACTCAGAAATAATTTCTTACCTTGAGCAAAAAATCTGACCTCATTTCTTTCCCGTGATATTTTAATCAAGAATTTTGGGGGATTGGGGGTAGGGGTGGGGGGAAGGGGTAAGATTAAGATATGCAGAGTACAGAAAGTTCTTCCAAAGTTAGGCTGCTGCTACAGTATCCCAATGCCAGACTTCAACATTCCGGATTGGCATAAAAAGATGGGAAGAGTTTCAGTCTGATGCAGTAATATAAATGCGCTGTTTTCCTAGGAATGCAATTAATACATTGCATTGTCACAAATGACAATTATCTCAAACAAGTTACATAAATAAATAAATAAATTTCAAGTTTTACATTTCTTTAATGTAAATCATGATGAATTAAATTATGGTGAAAAAAACCTAGGAAATAAAATTAAAAAATAAATTAACATAAATAAATTAATGAAATGTTTTTAGGAATGCTTTGTACCAGAGTCGTTATTGATCCCTGTTGATACCTGTAAGATTTTACTCTGATGGGATCTAAAGGACATTACCTCACCTGGGAGTACCATTTTGGGTTGCCTAATCATGCTTTATTAGTCTACCTTGAGGGACATCCTTGAAGTCTATAAGAAATGTCAATGTAACTCTAGCTTTTCATTGACATTGCATCTAACAAACTCATGTATTTCTCTGAAATGTATATTATTCCTATAATGAAAATTCTAAAATGAAGCTATTTTGTTTCCTTGTAAATTTTGGGGTTGATGATTTTTTGTTTTGCTTCATATCAGTTTACTAAATAGAAAAAAAAAAAGACTACTAGAAGAGAGAACGACTTTCTTTTCACCTAGGCTTGTAATTCTCAATATCAAATATTTTACTAAAGTGGTTCTGAAATGAATGTTCTCTCTAAGCCAAACCTGGAGATTGGCATTTTTGAAGAGTCACTTTGACTGTAAAATATACATGTTACTTTACACTGGATTAATTATATATTCTTAATAGTCAGCATAGATTTTCCCAATACTCTCAATATTTAGTACTCAGTCAGTTTTCTGCTGAAATTAGATCCTGCATAATTTTGCACTCTTTCCTTTATTGGATTTGACCAATTTATCACTATCCTTTCTCACTGTAGTGTAAATAACTTTTAGCTGCATATGGGCAGGCAGTGATTATCAGTCTATTCACTGGCAACTCTTAGGAGCAACCATATTAACTAAATTAAGAAATAAAAAAGGTTCCCGAATTTTTATTGAATTATTATTTTTGGCAAAACCTATTTTGAAAAAAAATGAAGTATTCTTCACAATAAGTCTACTACAAGAGATATCTAGAAATCCATTTAGGAAACTTTTGCACCAGAAAAAATGAAAACTTCTGCTTGAAAACTACATTATTTGGACATATATTTTGTTATTTTATATTACCATTACCATTTTTCCTTTTCTTCATGATGTTTTAACAGCAAATGCATTTAGTAAATATCTGTAGTGGGTTTGGTTCTAAACCAGGCAGAAACACCAAAATTGTAATGGTTTCAGTTCGCCCTTCTTATCTTTTGTGAGATAGGAGATTTGGACGAATGCAAAGCAGGCTCAAAACTTAAAGAATATGAAGAAGTTCGTTAATAGAACTAAAAGAAAGAAAAAGAAATAATAAGAAATCAAAGCAAAGCCCCTGCTTTTGCTCCCACACCCCCTCCTCCCTTTTCTTTTTCCCAAACCAGCACAAAGGATAACAAACCATGATTTTTGGTCAGCATTTACGGTTCTTAAAAATCTCTCCACTGTTTAAGGAAATAGAGGTTTCTTTTGCTGTCCGTGGTCTCCCAAACTGCATTAGCAACAGCCCCCGCCCGGGAAGAACACTGCCACCGGGAAACACATTTCTCCTATGAGAAGAAATCAGTTGCTTTACCATAAGCCACACATGGGGTTTTCTTTTTTAAGGGTGGACAAATTCCAGCCTGAAACAGCAACTCACTTCTTCACAGGAAATCTTAAAAGTTTCTCACAGCTTCTCACAATTTCTGGGTAACCTGGCGTGGTCCCCTTTGCACATAGGCTGCATTCAGAATCCTTCATCACACCCCCATGTCTTTAAATGGATTAAAGAGAAAAACAGTTTGGGATTATTACAATTCTCACCACGGTCTGCAGAAAGCAGTTTTAAGCTCTGTGCTGCAAATGTGGCTCCGCCCTCTTTCTTCCCCGTTGCCATCTTTAGCTTCACTCACTTTCTCTCTGACTTTGCAGACACCACAATGAATAATAGTCTCCGTCGTACGGGCTTTATGATGAAGAAAAACCTCACTTTCTTTGTGCTGCTGGTTTCTTTGATGTTAGTCTCTCAGCTCCATCGGCCCCATACCAGGATATCCGCAGGCCATGTGGAGGTGGAGGGGGCAGTCCTCAGAAGCCTCAGCTGGGTGCTCTTAGCTAATTGCAGTGATTATGGCTGTTCCTCCACTGCCCGGGAATCTGAGGGATTCTCCTGCTGGCGCCCCGGCACCCCAGGGCCGTGCCCCGGCACCGTGGGGTGGAGGGGGGGGGTTGGAGAGAGGCCCGAGGCCGCTCCGAGAAGCAGCTCCAGCACCCATCTCCTCCCCCCTCCCGCAGGAGCAGCCAAACCAAAAGAGAGGCACTTCCTGTGTCCTCCAGACTTTAAATATGGAAATTCTGAAAAGTGCTACTGGTCAGACGAGCTGTCTATCAGCTCAGATCCAACCTACCACAATATCACATCACATTACATCCTATGATAGACTGTGTCATGGCAATGCAGCAGAACTTAAATATTCTAGTTTCTTTTCTGTCTACTTAAGTTAGAAAATGAAGGGCAAATGTCACATAGAATTGGAGTACATATTTTTTCAGAAGTATGTTTGGTGCAAATTTGGAGTCAAATTATTTCAAAACATGAATGTTTCCCACAAAAGAAAACTCTCAGTTCTCTCTTAAGTGTAATTACAAGTGCAATGGTGCATTCAATTATGTTTTTTTCTTTTACAGGGAAAAATTAGATAAAAAGATATAATTAATAATGTAGCACCTGTCTCCTGTACTACATACAACATTGTAGTTGTATATATCTAATGAGGAGGAGAGAGGTAATTTCTGCATGCAGAGGGACAAAGATGATGTAGAAATATTGGGGAAATTTCTGAGGATAATGGAATTGTAAAATTCATAGTTGACCCTAACAGACTGCTGAAGTTGGGCACTTAATGAATACTGCACTCTCTAAATTAATTTCTCTTTTTCCAGGAAACACACCTCTGATAGAAACTGTACTTTAAACAAGATTTCTATTTCACTGTATTCTGCTACCAGAAGTATAAGCATGGGCATACAAACCTTCTGGCTATTTCCGTGGACTTCATCTGACAATCTAACCTGACAGAGTGCTGATTTACTCAGTGTGTTTTCTGCCTTATTACTTCTCTCAGCAGCATATTATGCTGCCTATATACCTATTATTTGTTCCTTATTAGAGCCACCTACTTTACTTTTTTTTAAAACCAACATGGAAATTATAAAAATATCTCTTCCTCTCCTTTTCCAGATTTCTTACTATCAGTTGTGCCAGCCACTAGCCAAAGTATGAACCATGTACCTCATCATTTCAGCTCCCTTCATCAACATTCTCCACTGGGGGCGAGTGAGAGAGATGGTATGGGGCTTTTACCAGATCTCCATAAGAAAATTGTGACCAAAAAATGGCATTAAATATTCTGCTTTCTAAAAAATAGATTAAAATGTGTCTTATATCTTTTCAGAGGCTGGGAATCCTGCATTTTGTGTTGCCTGAGACAGACCCTAGATGACTTTTCCTCTCCGTTCATGGAGAGGTTTCTCCTTCCTCTGATACTGCGGCACCTTTTATTTTGTGTAACAAACAAAATCACATCTTCTCCTGACGGGTTGTAATGCCATCTCTGCCATAGCAGCCACTAGCACTCAGCACAGACCTGCACAGGGAGTTCCAGCAGGCTCATGCTGCAGGCTCAGCAGCTGCTCATGCTAATGGGGATCTCAAATCTGAAGTGAAAGTCCCAATAGAGTAGGACTGTTTTGCTCAAGATCACTAAAGCCTTGAATATAACATATTCCACAAGACTGTGACTGTGAAATTTTCATTTTATATGCTATTTTGTAAGAAATAAGTTGTCTCAATTTTTTTCATTTTTCCTTTTTTTTTTTTTGTGATGGTATCAAAGTGGAACCACATCGCTGTATTTCTACATGTTTACAGAACAGTATCGATGTTAACATCATAATAATATCCTTGGAGGCTATTATATAACTTCATTGATACAGGAAATAAAACTTTGTGCTTCTTTGCTTTCTATGGTTAAAGCAAACTATTAGTTTGGTGGTACAGATTTTCTTAGAAAAAATAATTTAAATTAATTTAAAAGATACATTGCCTTACTTCATCAAAGATCTTACAGCAGTAAAAGCTTTGATGTAAAAGCTTTGAAAGTTCCACCTCCATATATCCTATTCAGCTTCTGAATATTGGAACTACAATAATCAGCACTTAGGATGAAAAGAATAACTGAGCATAATTTTTTAACAGAGAAGAGAAACTGTGTAGATTAGAAAGACACCAGTAAATATTGGCATTCTGAAGAGAAGAATAATGGCATGAGAAAAGGCAAGTGACATTATTTAATTAATTACATGAAAATCATTACTAGTGTCATTTCAGCCAAAAGTCAATATTCCATTGTTTAGCTGAACCAGCAGTTGTGCAGCAGAATATGCAGTCCAAATAAAAGCTGTGAAAAGGACTACGTTTCACAACATGCTAATGTGGTTGGTGTATTTAGGCACATAACAAATGCAAAACATATCCATCAAAATAAGCAGGTAAATGACACAGGATGAACACTTGAAAGCTACTAGAGTTGCATCAGAGGGCATAAAGGATTCCAAATCCTCTCTGTTTATTGGAGGGTCAACCATCATCACTTTATCTGCTTGTTATTATGGACTTCATGCAAAGAATGTTAGCATTTCTCTTCACCAGAAGAATTCCTAAATCAGATGGTGATTGTAATGATCCCGGTGAAAACAAAAAAACCTCACCATAGTCATAAAGCAGTATTAGAAAAGAAAGAAGTTGTTGCTGGAAATTTGTCTTTGAGCATCTGTCCATTGAGTGTTAGGAAACATCCCTGTCTGACCATCCAGGGGCCCTCTGGCACAGTCACTCTTGCACCACCTGAGATGGGACTGAGGCTCCTTCACAGCTACACCTCCACCCTCACACCAGGTTTCCTCACCTGCTTGGTCCCAGGCTTCCCATTGCAGAGTCTCAGATGTCCAGATCCTTCAAATAATTTGGTCATGGTGCAATAACTAGATACCAAAGTTATCTAGCTCAAGCTGGTGCCTGTGGGGGACTCTGAACAGACCCCCAGGCCTTTATGCCCTCACAGTCTGAGCACGGGGGAGTCTGGGGGGCTGTGGGCTCCTGCTGTGCCACTGAGTGTCCAGTCCCCTGGCTGGGCCACAGGTCCCTGTGCCCTTTGTTACTCAGAGGGTCAGCAGGGCATGGCCTTGGCCACCCAGGGCTCAGCCTGCAGCTCACACTGCAGCTGCTCACTGAGACCTGTACTGAAGGTACTCCTCAACATGAGAACTAAAACTTGCTCTGTAATGATATGAACTAAACAGATTTTTGTTGTTCCTGGTGAAGGTGCATTCAGTAAGAAGAGTGTGACAAGTTGGAAGTCACATGACAGGGTGAAAACTAGCAGTATGTTGCAACTCAAAAGAGTCTTAAAGGCACTTCTCTATTGCTCTGGGGCATGGCTCTGAGATCCCTGAAAGAGCCGTGGTGTATAAATTCACCATCATTGTGTTCGGGTTCATTGTCTGCGGTCTTACACCTAGCTGTGTTCTAGAAGGTGTAACTCTGTTCTGGATATGCTGACAAATAAATGCCTACAGTAGAAGTGGATACATCTGCACTTCGTCTTAGGGACTTCATTAAGGTGGACTTCTATACTTCATATAGATCCATATAGTTGACAGCCCTATAGGCATGGCTCCAGGCTAGAAGATACTTTCCAGAGCAAGAGAGACTCCATGTAAATGTAAGAGGCAACAAATAGGTGGGTTTCAAAGTATATTTAACTTCTTTCTGCCAATCAAATGCTGTGTAGGAACACTTGGAGTGCCTAATTTTTCCATCCAGGGCATTGGCGTAATTTGTCCTCAGCCATTTTTGTTGTCTAAATAATAAACCCCAAGTTGTCCAAATATCTTTTTTTGTTGTTTGTTGGCTGGTACGATGTGTTCCAGGATTGCACTCACCATTGTATTAAATAATTTACATTTTGACAATATTTGTTCTCAGAATTGCTTGTATCCATAAAACAGTGAGGGTAATTAATCACTGACACAGTCATGTTCTTCATCACTTGGTGAATGTAATTAAAACTGGATTTCCTCCTAGAGTAATGAAGTAACTTTTCAGCTCACAACACTTAGACTCCTGATTTCCACTTTTGAAGTTCTTGTGTACTCTGATGGGGGAAATTTCAAATGTTTTGACAGCACCCCTGACAGCCTGATTGACTGGTGGCAGTCAGAAAGTTTCAGGCTGCTTCAGATGATTCATGAATGTGACTAGTGCAGAATTGTCACTGTCAGGCTCAAAGAATATTCTGAGCTGGAAGACACCTACAAGGATCATCGAGTCCATCTCTTAAGTGTTAAGTGAATGGCCCATGATTGATGCTACTGTCAACTGAATGGTGTCAGACTGTAACACCAGTTTAAAACTTAATGTCCAGCAATGTGTTTGACTCCTGAACTGTACTTCTTTGATTACACATCCTATATTGTGAAATTCGACTTGAAATTATGAACATTAAGTGACACCCTCAGAAGACATTTAGACACTTAAATTTAGAAATGTGAACTGCCTCATTTATCACAATCAAGGACTTGATCTCTTGTTTACTAGCCAAGTTTTTCTGTCCATCTGGTGTAAACATCAAATACAAGTAAGCAATTTTATTGCCACTGCAGGAGTCCAAGTGCATAATCCTTGCCAGGGCTCAGAAACCCCCTTTCTGTGAATTGTCCAAGTTTCTGGCATGTTTCACTGATTGCTACAGGACAGATATGACTACATTTCTTCAATATGTATGTCTGGACAGCAGAAATAAGTTCTTGCCAAACTGTGTTTTAACTAAGACTTGACAGTCATTTCTTCCCAGTAGTTTCCACATATAATCACAGAATGATTGAGGTTAGAAGAGGTACTTGGAGATCCTACAGTCCAACCCATCCATTTCAACCAGTGTCAGCCATAGCAGGTTGCCCAGGACTATACTCTGCTGAGTTTTGCACATGTCCAAGGATGAAGACTCCACAATCTCTCTGGGCAACCTGTCCAAGTTTTAAAGGGTGTTTTATCACCCTTAAAGTATTTTTTTTTATTATGTTTAAATGGAATTTCCTGTGTTTCAGTTTGTATCAATTTTGTCTTGTCCTTTCACTGTGTACCAATGAGAAGAATCTGGCTGCATCATTTTTATCAGGTACTTACACAAGTCGGTAAGTGCCTTCCCCTCCCCCAGGACATCTTTGTTACAAGTTAAAAATTACCAGTCTTTTCAGCCTGTCCTTATATGACAGTTGCTCAATCCTTTAATCATTTTAGTGGCCCTGTGTGCATACACTTTCTTCTGCAACGCCTTTGCCTTTATCCCTCACAGCAGCTGTCAATTTTTTGTTAGAACTTTTGAAGAGAAAGGTGGTGTTATCAGTCAATAAATCATTTCTGTGGCCAAAAATTGTTTGAGGCATTGTTTTCAGACAGTCTGCATCTCTATTAATTTTGGACTATTTTCACGAAAGATTGACTCTTAAGTAAAAAGCCTCTTCGAATTATTTATTTCTGTACTTTCAGAGAAAGTTGAGCTGGACTATTGGAATGTTGTAAATAATTAAGAAATACATCTGAGTGTAGAATTCAGGTAATTTCTTTTGTAGGACTCAAAAGATGCACTAGAAGATTCTGATGTATTACTTGTGAGATTTACCTATACCAAAAATAATTTGTAATTTGAAAGAAAATTTTAAAAATCTTTAGTCTCCTGAAGTGTGTGTGTTTCTTTCATAAATTTATTCACATGCATGAGCATGATCGTAACTTATGCTCAAGAAGTCCATCACATCAGAAAAGTACTTCTAATTCCAAACTATTTAGCTAATTGTTTGTCATTGCATCTTGCAAGGACTTTTTTTGCTTTTCAGCTGAAACCTGTATTATCTTTTTGTTTGTTTAAGTAAGATGACAAGTTAGTTTTAAAAATATTTGAATTTTTTTTTTAACATCTCACAAGGATCTGAATCCTGAGGTATTCAAGGTCAAACAATTTCCTCCTCCTCAGTTATATTTTCTATAGCTTTTATAGACGTTTTTGCATCAGGAAATTCTACTTTTGCAAGGGCAACTATCATTGTAGATTATAAAGGATACTTTTCAAATTGCAGTTACCAAGCAACCTGTCACTACCTGACAGTTCTTTCCCCTGTTTCATAAAGCCTTTGTTATACATTTTTCTAACAAAAATAAAACCCCACCAAAATGCTTGAAAGTAAATTGTTACCAGCATACAGTTTTCAAGTCCAAATTATTTAATTAAAAAAGCTTAAGTTTATGTATTATTATATTTATATTTCATAGGTATTTATATGAAAGAACTTTTATAATAATGCCAATTAGACTGGTTTCCTTTTTCAAGTATTTTGATTCTAGTCTGAATTGAAGTATTTGAATCTCACAATTGTATTTTTCTGTAATCAATATGAGCATTATTTAGCTTTTTTTTTTCTTAAATGCCATCTGTAATCTTTATGTTGATGAACTGTATTTTTCTTAATGACTGTGAGGAAGCTTTTTATACTGACCTTGCTTGGAGGCAGAGCATGGCTATTTGTCCTGCTGTCAGACAACAGCAACTGATAAAAAATACTGGTACTGAATATGGCTGCTCACTTGGAAGGGTAAGAACTAAACAGATGTATTCTGAAAAGTGGGATAGGTGGAAACTTCTCAGGTGCTCACAGTGCAAACACCAATCATGTGGTATACTTTAGGTTATGTTACCAATAAAATCTGAATGTGCTGGTGAACAAAATAGCATATAACCCCTAGTGTCAGGCCTGTAAATGAATCCATTACGGAGTGATCCTCCTGCATTAGTTCTTGCCCTAAAAGGTGAAGCATACCAAGGAGTCCCCCATGGACATGGGGAAAAACACTGTTGAAGGGACAGTGTTCAAAGGAAGATGAGCATGCAGGATGCCACAGGCAAAGGGAATCCTCTGTGTACTGAGTTCCTGTGCCTCGATGTACCTCTTCTTGACAGAACAAGCCTATGAGACACATCAAATAAATCTACAGTGAGATGCAAGGCTGTTTGACCTCCTGCAATCTCTATTGCAACAGTGCTTGCGCAAAGGCTGTGCGTGAGAATTGAAATGGACTCCCTGTTCACCTTCCTGTGCTCATCTTTTGTCCCTTCTCTTCAAAACCCACTGCAACTGTGCCTTCAAACAGAAGGACATGCAGGCTCTCACTGCCAGCAGGTGTATGCCATTGATGGCAAGGCTCTGAAACTAGCTCTTGCTCTGCCATGGGACAAGAAGTGTGGTATGTTCACTGTGTTATGTTCTTCGTCCATCTCCTTTGTCTTCTCCATCTCCCAGCTCTCTATTTTGGCTTTTCTTCTATCTGAGAGAATATGAGCAATGTGTGGTAGACATCTTGCGTATGAGCTCTGTACAGAAGATATTTTCTCATCAGGGCACTATTCCTGCTCTTCTTCAGGCTCCTACATACAATTCAGTTTTTATAAAACAATAGAAACATTACAGAGAATTAGGTCTTCAGTCTTTTGATGCAGATAAGTAGATATGGAGTGAGTAGATATGGATAAAATAAAAATTGGTACCATCTTGCACTTTGGATATGGTTCAAATCAGACTCCTGAGATTAAATAAAAGGCTTCTGCACTTTTATTTAAAAAAAAAAATAAAAAATAAAAAAATTCTTCCTCTAAATCCTGATTTTGTCTGAGATCAGAACATGGGATTTCAAGGGACTCCTGAGCCATATTCCCAATTTGATTAAAATCCAACAGATACTACAACATCTTTAAAAATCCCTCTTTTTGTGGAATTATAAGGCTGTTCTTAAATGTTAGTATATCAGATCCATTTTGAAAACTGTTTAGTCTGGGCTTCCCTATTAAAATAAAAAAAAAAAAAAAAAAGAGAAAAAAAAATATTAGAAAAATAGAAAAAAATAATTTTGTCTTCTTGTTCAATATGAGAAAAATATTCATGATAAAACTGTCAGAATGTGAGGCAGAATGATTTAAAGAAAGCCTTTTACCTGGTTTTAAAATTGAAAAAGAGTTCATTACCATAAGCTCTGAACTAACAGTATTATTGACAATGTTTATTTTGGTCTTATAAAAGGATAGTTTTGGAATTTGACAAAGCAGGAAAACTATGATGAAAATGAGTTATTATGTTTTATTCAGGTTAATTACTTTAACCTTACTTGAATCTGTATAAAAAATATAGATAATTATAATGGTTGACACAAAAAAGAGAATTATCGAGGAATGCAGCTCAGGAAATATATGAAGTTTTGACCAGTGTGGTAAGTTGTTTTCAAAGGCAGATTTTGGGTACAAAAAGCCTCCATTTAAGTTTTTTTTTAATTGATTCATTCTTTACTATATGCTTTTTACTTTGATTTGTAACCTGAAACAGGGGCTGACTATTTTCAGCAAAGAGGTATTGGACACGATGGGCTATTACAGCTGCCTTTTCCAAACTTAAAAATTAGAACTGTTAATCAGATTACTTAAACTAACCACAACACTGCTCCAAAATCCTGCGTAAACATGGTTGAAGTATTTCCTCTTGCAAGTAAGATTCACATGTTTGGACTGGTTCATATTCTTATGAAAAGGACTGTTGATCTTCAAACTCAATATAAAATACTTTTGTCTTTTTCAAAGGACTGACCATTTCTCAGTACCTGAGTTCCATGAGAAACATTGCCCATTTGTTTCAATCTCTTGAAGTTTGCAATTGTTAGATGGTATGCATTTCGTAGTAAGTCTTAATCAATGTGTCTCATCAACTGAAGAGAGAGAAAAAAAGGGTCTTTTCAAAAAACAATAAGGATCTCAAAATTGCTGTATCTGATTGAGTTCATAATTTCACATGATGTAAATTTCCCCTCAGAAATTTCAGCTCAGAATATTGCACTATGACACAAAATGTCTCTTTTCCGTCTATCCAACTACTATAAAAACAACACAAAAATCACTTGTGTCCTGGAAACTGACTCTTCTGCAATCAGTGATATGAATGATGGGCTGTGTGAATGAGCTGTAACTGCATAGAGTCATCAAGTAATCCCTGATCACAACTGAAAGATGAAGAAACAATCCAATCAGCTTCACCAAGTTAATGTTTGTATGAGTGGCTTCTTTGGCCAATAGAGAAAGTTTAGCAGCAGTCTTAGGTAGTAGCTTTAGATGTTGCTGTGTCAGAACTTAGAGAGTGATTATTATAAAAATAAATAATTAAAAAATTATTGGGAAGAAAATTTATGTGAACCGTCACTGTCAACCAGGCTGACAGTAATAGCAAGTATAGCAATATAAATATAAATATAAATATAAATATAAATATAAATATAAATAGCTTGAAAACAGAAAGTTTGTAAGTCTGTTAAATTGAAAACATGTTCTGGGAATGTGATTCCATGCGATTCCATCCTGAGGATGCATTATACATGATATATATATAACATGTATAACTGATAGTGTAACAGTCAGAGCATGCAACAGGAAATGTGCATAGGATCATTGTTCATCCTATTCCAAATTCACACTGCAGGGACCATGGCAGGATAGCTGTACTTCATGCCTTACTACAGCCATAAGTAGGTGGCATAATTTTTTTGCCAAAAACAACTCTGAAAGCTGGGGAAGGTTCTTAGCAGGAGCTGGGCAAAGTACTGATGCAACATTAAGAATAGGAGTGATCAAGTACTGCTAATCTCTGGCACTCAAGAGTCATGACTAAGGCTGCATAGAAATCATGAGATGGCACAAAATAATCAGATACAAACAAACAAGCAAACAGTTTCTAGAAGTGGATGGAATTTTAATCAGCTCCCTGCTTGGGAATCTTTTGGGTTCACTGAGGCCATATATTCTAGCTTATCTTAGCAGCTGCAGAAGCTAGATATACTCTGTGAAATGAAAGCTTATGTTTTTGTAGAAGCAGAAAATGTCTTGAAGGGTTCAGCCTTAAGCAATACACAAGCACTAAAAAAATTTGCAAGAAATGATAACTGTTTTTCTTACTGTAATATTTCCTTTGTTCAGTATTGAAGAAAAATGTTCTGTTTTTTCTCTTTCTTTCCTCACTGTTGATGTTGGCCCCTCATTCTTCATGATAGCAAGAGAGTCAGGATTCTTCTGACTCTTGTCAAGGTTCCATAAGCTGCATTTGTCTCAGGGATGGAAGGGTGTGACTCTACCAGTCTATTTCTCTCTCTCACCCCCTGATAGCCCTCAGCTTCTTTACTTCCTCTATAAGCTCTGCCACCAGGCTGACCATCTACCTGGTCACACCACATGCAGGAGTCCTCTCTTTTGCCCTCAGATACTAATGCCAGGCTCAAACACACCCTGCAGCCTGAGGAAGTGAACAGCTGGACAGCTGCATATTTCTGAGGGAGCTCCATCTGCATCATCATGCTCCTTCCAGCGATGTCTTTCAGCTGTGTGGAAATCATCCTTGGGTATTTTCTAGTTGGGCAGGTGAAAACTCCCAGGTGAGTTTGCCTCAAGAGCTGGAGGGTTGTCTGTGTCCTCCTACATGCTCTATCCAGGTGAAGTGCCACACCATGCCCCAACTGCCCGTGCTGGTTGCTCACACTCCCTGGAGTCATTTGGATCTCCTGTGGTTGCTCTGGCGAGGCCCTCAGCATGCCAGCCTTGCTCGTGAGGGCTGCCAGGTCCTGCCAAGTCTTTGCATTTTCTCCCAGGTTACCCTGACTCCAGGAACCCCTCCTCTAGCCCCTTCAGGTATTTTGTGCCAGAACTTGCCATAGCTGCTGCTGCTGTCTCCACTGTTGCTACGTGCCTCGTTGACTGACTAATGCTAGATTTAAAATGAGCAATAAAATAATTTTTAAAAAAGGGTAGTTTGTTTCTCTAGATGCAGATGAAAACATGCCTGTGAACTGCTGAAGTGTTACTACTTTCCTGTTTTGGTCTTTTTTTTGTATAATTTAGCTACACTGACTTGTTAATTTCAAGTGTTCATATGCTTCAATGTTTATTATCCCCTCTCCCCCTTTGCTAGTCTATTACTAATACTTTGAGTCCTTTTTCAGCGTACTACAGCTTATGTAAGTAGGTGTCAGCCTTCTTTCTCTATATTCTATAAATTTCAGTTCTATAAAGCATTCTTAATTTTTTTTTAGTGCAAAGATAAATCAAATCTAAGTGCTCTACCACCAATTTCAGCTCAGGCTATGATTAAGAACCTACTCACTGGCTCTGAAAGTGATCAAGATGTAGGACAGATCAGCTCATTTTTGTCATCAACTCTTCTTTACTCCTTGCTCCTCATAATCGCTTTGGTTAGCTCCTCACTCATTTCAGATTATAATTCTGTAATTTCAGCTCCTTGGCAGAAATATCATCTTATGGACCATACCCGTGTAGTCCTTTCTTTAGAAGCAACTCACTGCTAATGAAGTTTTATTGATCCTGCATTGACAGGAATCTCTCCAAGGTTAAAATGTCACTCCTCAACTGTGACAGATCAGTTGACCAGGCATTTTACATTTTAGAATAGGCGTAACAGAAATGTAACTCTAGTTTCCTTCCTTCCTTCCTTCCTTCCTTCCTTCCTTCCTTCCTTCCTTCCTTCCTTCCTCCCTTCCTCCCTTCCTCCCTTCCTCCCTTCCTCCCTTCCTCCCTTCCTCCCTTCCTCTTTCTCTCTTTACATTTTTCCTTTTTTCTTTCGTCCTTTCCTTCTTTCTCTATTTCTGTCTGTGGCATGCGTAAATTTCAGATTTCTGATGAAGAAAACTTACGACTCAGGACCTAGTAAGGAGTATTAGCCCCCTCTTGTGGAAAAATACCTTTGATTCTTCAGCCTCTTAAAGTGGTGAATATTACAGAAAGCATACACAACATTACATCATACAACTTGTGTATCAGTGGAATGCCTATACAAAAAATTTAAGCATAATATATTTTGACAAGACTACCTGTCAACAACCATTTTATATAGACAGCTAATAGTAACTCACTGCTTGAGTATCTCCTTGTGTGTATGAGCAAGAATGCATTCCAGTGGTGTTATTTTCAGTCCTTTCGTTAAAAATCTCCTGCTGTGCTTCTGACTGCCTGGAGCAGGTAGAACCAATGGTGGTAATTATCCCTTCGGAGTTCTTTTGGAAGGAATTCTGGTTATAGAATAGATGGTTGAAAAAATTAAAAGGGAATGGGAATAATGTTTTCCTAAATAATGTGATGCTTATTTTGTGTTTATTATAAAATCTACTGATTAGGTGGAGCTAAATTTGACATTTAAGGCATTTCTATCAATAATATTAAAGAAAAATATTTTGATGAAAACTACTGTATTGCATTTAAATACACAGTGTAATACCATTTCATGTAAAGGTGTTTTATCTAAGATACACAGAAGCTAAACTAAATATATACTGCAGTTTATCTGGCCCAAATTAGCAAAGCAGAAAAATCTCATTGCCAGCTCATTCCAACACTGACATCACAATTAGAGTGTGAGGACCTTTTAAAAGTTTATGTCTTGGATTGGTATTTGGGAACACAGCTTGTGGTGCTCTGTCTGACAGCCATCTGATATAATAAGGATTTCAAACACTAAAAACCAGCATTCTGGACCTCTTATTTTAAAATTAATGTAATATGCAAGTATCATGCTAAGAGTTTACTTTGTGAGGAGCCCGGTTCTAACTGATGGCATTACATAATCAACCACATTTCTCTGAGATGTAGTCTTGCAAAACTCAGTTGAATTGCATCAAACAGTTCATGAAAAAGCACCATGCAAAATGTAACAGATGGCTCTATATTAAATATATTAATTTAAATATCTCCTACCTTGAATGTTTTGTCTTTTGTGGAAGCACAGGAATACACTCCTATTCAATAATTTGTGAACTGAAAAACTCTTTTAGCCTGTTCCTGCCTGGTAAGTCATAATTTTGGTGAACATGACAGAGGTTCCTACTTTGTGTTTCTTTTAGGTTCAGTCAATCTACTCTAAATATCAATATTTATCATTATGGGTTGTATTCTAAATTTTGTTTCACTGGAGCCTTAAATATTTCATTACTGTTATTTTGTAAATAATATGACCAAGATGATTGGCAAATTATATTTGCTATTGTCATGTTGGTTTCATGTTGACAGCTCAAAGCCATTCTAAAATCAGCTGATGCAGTCAGATTTTTCTCCTTTATAGTGCTTCTACCAGGTTTCAAAGTCATAGAATTTTCTTATTATTAATCCCCACTACACAGCCTTTTATTTCAGTTCACATTGTAAATTTCTCACTTGTCTCTAGCTCTAAACTACCACGAATCAAGCTCATTCTTCACTCAAATTTAAAAAGGTATTAAGATCTATTTCAAAACAAATAACTTCCTCGTGATTGATGCTTTTTTTTATAACATAATTTATTCTGTTTTCGCTTGGTTGAGTTATTTACCAAACTTAGCATTCACCTACTAATCTCTATTTACGATACATAATTTGTAATATCTTTTTATTCTAACAAAATTGCTGACATTACAGATACAGAATCTTATTTCAATAGAACTATACACTGCACAATGAGAGAAGTTCCTCTGAGATGTACTGATGCAAAACTCCATTGAACTGAAGGAAATATTTCATAAGCAGAGCGGAAAAGAAAATGAAGCCCAGTTATGACTACAAGAGAGGACTGATAAGGATTATGTGATAGAACAACAACGTGATGAGGATTTCTATTTTATTTTCAGCTTGCAAACATATTGTATGTCAAAGAACATCTCTGTTTATAGTAAAACATGGGCAATTTGATATATGTACACAGAATAACACACTTCCCCTCATCAATACATTTTGATGTCATATTAGCAATGACCTACACATTCCGTTGCATATGGAACAAGATCTCCAAAATCTCATGTCTCTTTCCATCTTGACTTTGAGCCTTTTCTTTTTTCTTTTTTTCCCCCCTTTTTGCTCTTTTTCTTCTTTATTTTTTTCTTTTCATTTCCCTTTCCTTTTTTTTTTTTTTCTTTCTACTGCAAAAATTGATTAGGCAAATACCTGACGTTTTTAATTGAGGGAAATGAAACTGGAAACTTAAATGGTGTCTATAAATGTGCATAGGCCTGGGTTCTTCATTTGTTTCGGAAAGTCTAGCATTTAGGAAGATCAGCATTTCATTAGATTTTTTTTTTTTTACTCACCTGTTCCTGTATTTTTGTACTTTTAGAGTTCATTTCTACAGCTACAACCTGTAAAGAGAAAATCTTGCCCAGCAGAGCACATGAGGCATTATGTCACATTGCAGAAAAGTGCCCATGTACTCCCTCCAGTGGGCAAAGTTAGAGCTGCTAAAGCCTTGCTGGATTTTCCTAAGAAATTACACAAAAATGTTAAACGAACCCCACGCTAACCTATAAGCAAATCTGGGCAGGTAATTGGACATATATTTATGTATTTAAATAAATAAAAATTAGTGTTTAAGTATTAATACTCATCTAAGTATAGGAAACACAGAATAGCTTTCATAGATAAACTATTTAGGATTAAGAGATAATTGAGCCAATGTATAAAACCCCTTACTCTGAAAAAGAATAAACATTCTATTTAAACACACAAAAAATACTTTTTTTTATTCTGCTTTTACTCCTCAGTACAAGAATATTTTACTGAGGAAAGCTTAAAGAAAAGAAATTTTTTTTTTTAAAAAAATTTAATATGGACCTGAAGACAATATTGTACTATTTTTGGTTTACATCTAAAACAATGTTTGAAAGAACCATAATACTATTTCAAAGAATAGAATAGGGATTCATTCATTCTAGAGGTTACCATACAGATAAAAGAAATATGTATAATATTTCATAACTAAAAATTATAACAGTAGACCAATTATTTTAAATACTCAGGCATGCTCTTATTGTTTGGCGTTACCTTATATGACAGTGATATTACAAATCTACTCCAAAATCTTCCACACAGATGAATACTTTGTGCATGTCTGAAGGTATGATACTTAGTTTCATTGTACTTTTACAGCTACCCATACCATGCATGATTATTCAGTATCTCAAAGCTGTTATCCACCATTGCAGTTTACATTAAATTGTTGCTTTCTGGTCTCTTAACTGTAATTCTGTTTTCCCCAAACAGTAAATGCAGCCAAACAAATCTGTTATATTCCTTGGCATTTTTGTTTATTGGCAGAGCTACTGAGTTATTTAAATCATAAAAATAAATGGGATGAAAAAGTAGGAAAGCATGTTAAAAGTCTCATTGATAAAACAGGTGAATTAAAAAATTTTATGGAAAAGTATTCCTTGTTTCTTAGCAATCTTCAAATATCGTGCATTGCCCCCTCTTGATAAACACCTCAAAGGGAATCCAAGGAAATGCTACTGTAGTATCTTCTGTGGTAGGACTTTGCACAACTGAATTGTGAAACAAACACTTCTCAATAGATAGGTTTCTGGCTGGGAAAATTTCTTTGAGTGACAATCCAGCCAATGTCAAGGATGAGGATATGAATTGCCTCCTATTCTATTGCTATGAGCCATAATATAATGTAGGTTATACTATTTACAATAAATAAATGAGTATCTTTTGTAGCACATGCAGACTGCTTGTCATTTTTTCCTTCAATGAAGTCATGGCTTTCAGCAGTCCAATGGATTACACTGCTGTGCCTTAGGAACGGCACAGAATAAGTAGAGTAAAAAATAGTTATTGCTTATCCCTTTTTTTGCAAGAAGTAGAGGTCATTCTACTAAACAGAATACATGGATTTTTCACATAATAGTAATAGTTTACAGTATTAGAACATGAAACTCACTACTAGTCGATGAACCCCAAAGTACTGCTGAATAAGAAAATGGATTTATTTCCTTGTTTTGAACTGGAATCAGTACTCAGTCAGTGTCTATATAACAAGGTAGTCCAAAAGAAAAAAGCAGTTTGGGAAACTTAAAATAAACATTTTCAAGCACTAAAAATATAGTTTACCTTGCATTTAACATTAATATTGCATCTTACCCATTGTAATATCATGCCATAGCAAACAAAAGGACAGAGCCCATTCTGTGACTTACATAATAGAGACTTGTCTTCTTGTCATTTTTTTCTAGTTTGCTGTATTCCAGTTATTTTTTTAATTTGTTTTTTAAAATAAATGTAGATCCCCTCCATTTATTCCTGCCTGTTAGTTAACCTACTTATGACCAGAATTTCTCCTCTGACTTTAGTTTATGAGGTTAAAAAAGAAGTAACACTCTTCTGTACTGGAGATATTTTTAACACACCTGTTCATAAGTCAGATGAAGAAAGCAACAGAGAAGGTAACAAATGTGGCCAGCTTAGAGCCATAGAACAGAAAGGAAAACCATTAATGGTAAAAGTCTTGGGACTGATCTTTATCACATGAAAATTGAGTGGAGGGACATAAATATGTGTCCTAGGTTACCATGTAAGATGTGCCCAAAAGCATGTATTCTATCACCATCTTCATATACTGTTCAAGCAGGTGGGGCAGTGTCCGTTATCTGCTACCATGACTCATCCTTGATAACTCCCTCCGGGAGNATGGACAGAAGCCAATATTTGTTCTGAAATTTTTCATCTTGCAGAAGGGTTTTTTTTTGTTCGTTTGTTTGTTTGTTTTTTTTTTTTTTTTTTTGTTTTGTGTTTTTTTGGGGTTTTTTTCATTTTTTTTTTGTTTTTTTTTTTTTTCTTTTTTTTTTTTTTTTTTTTTGGGTTTTTTTGGGTTTTTTTTGTTGTTTTTTTTTTTTTTTAAATGAAACAAGGTTTCTTCTACAAGAAGAGACAGATAAAAGATATATGCCCTTTCTAACTCTGCAAGGGAAGAGAGGTACTGTGTTCTTAACTTTCTTTTTGGAGAGGCTTCTCCAGCGAGACGATGTCTGATAACTGTGGATGCTCCCCTCTGCCCCTGCCCCAGCTCCAAATCCCTGTGTGTACACACACAGGTGCACACATGCCCCAGTGTCAGTAAGACTGCTTTCACCTTGCTGCTCTGGGATACATTTCACTCATTCGCTGCTTCCTATCTTCATCTGCCCTCTTTTTCACAGAATCACAGAATGGGTCAGGGTGGAACAGAGTGCAATGGGTCATCTGCTCCAACCTCCCTGCTCAAGCAGGGTCATCCCAGAGCACATGGCACAGGATTGATCCAGACAGTTCTTGAATATCTCCAGTGAAGAGACTCCACAACCTCCCTGCACAACCTGTTCCAGTGCTTGGTCATCTGAACAGTAAAGTTATTTCTCATGTTTAGGTGGAACTTCCCGTGCATCAGTTTCTTCCAATTTCATTCAAAGAGCCTGTGGAATTACAATTCCTGAAGATTTTCAGAACTTGACAAGACTCTGAGCAAACTGATCTCATATCAAAATTAGTTCTGCTTGCAACAAATAATTGGACTCCAATTATAGATGACCTCCAGACATGCCTTCCAACTTACTTTGTTTTATGTGTCTTTTGTCGGAGATGCACTTTTGCTTAAATGAAATTATACATGTCAATTTACTATATGATTCTAGGTAATTCAACAGAATCACCTGCCCCATTCTCCTGCATTCTTCCCTTGTGGCAACTGTTTTTTATGTCTGAGTACAAGGACAAGCAGGAATGGTTGTGTTGCAGTAAAAGAAAAGTAAGCAAGAGTTTTGGTTCAAGAGATCATCTTCAACCACTGTTCACAGTCTATTCAGAATAAGAGGAGCACTGAAATGGCAAATTAAAGAAACTGACCAGGCACATAAATCACCCTTAAATCATTTCACTTTTATCTATTACCCATGTTCATCTTTGAATCTTACTGTTCCCTGGTTTTGGGGCAATTGTGACATGAATTTTCATTCAGCTAGGAATGAAATTGCATTTAAGGGCATTTTTCAGATACAAATTCATTAAATACGGGAGACAGGATGGAACAACCTTTCATGAAAAGTCACAGAAGAAAAAGAGTGCTTGTCATTTTAAGGTGGAATAGATTATAGATGTGACTGCCTTACTGGGGGAATGGGCTTGATATTCAGCGTTGTGGCTTAGTCTTTCTCTAGAAAGACAATGAGAGTTTTGAAACTAATTTTAATGAAAATGAAGTGCATCCATAATGAAGCTTTCCCCTCCTCGATTAAAATCCTCATTGAAAGCCTCGTTGCTGTTTCATTCCTAACGTGTTCTGCTCCTGATGCAATGCAGCAGTGATCCATGCTGCCATCTAGTGCCTATAGGGAAAAGCAGTGGGCTGCTGAATTCAGGGTTTTCACGGATGCTGAAAGAACAGCAATTTTTGCTCTTTGCTACTGTGACGGTTTTCTCATTGCCTTAGTTTTAGCCCTGAAATTAAAATTATGGAAGCTTGCATTTTATAAGGGAGTATCCTGTCAGGAATGAGTACAAGTGTGGTCGGGAAGGAGTTGGGGACGAGGGATGGGGATGTGAGAGTGATAGAGGGAAGAGCAAAACAAGTGATAAACAAGGCTGCAGGCAACAACCAGAGGAAAAAACAATACACTGATTACAGTGGCAGCTATCTTACTGCTCAGAGAGTCAGAACAAGTGCAGTGGAGTGGCCATCTGAACCAGAATAAATACAGCAAGAGATATGAGTGGAGAGTGTCATGACCTTGAGAATAAAAAAGGCATAGAGAGAAAAGATGAGGGACAAGTATTTGTGCACTCACTGAAGGGTTAATTATTTAGTTGTCAGCTTAATATTGTCTAAATAATACAAATAATTCATATTTTCCAATTATTGTTTTAATAAATATGCATACATTTATACAACTAAAATTAACTGAAGTCCTTAAAGACTGCTCAGTCAATTAATCTCACATCTGTAGAATGATTCCCCAAAAAGAGTCAAAAACCAAAAAACTCAACCATGGAAAAAGGCATCCATGTGAGAGACCACTGAAAATAACTATATGGTGCATAGAAAGGGTCTTGCAAAGCATGCTGCGTATCAATGTAAACATGTTGTAACTCATTATACTTAATTAAAATAATTACAAGAAAAAGACTTTGAATTCTGATGACAAAAAGAAACATGGGTGCATGATTATTTTTCCCTTCTTCAAAACACTTGACAAGAAGAGCATTCCAAAAAAAAAAAGGCTATACATTTGCATGTACATTTTGATTTGAAATATAATTTTAAAAGATTTTTATCCTTCACCAAAATTAAAAGCATAATTTTGATAAAACAATCTTTCAATGTACACCTGTACAATCCCTCTGGGCAATTTCCTGTTAACTAAAATTATTACTTAAACATTAGCAGTGTTTTGATGAATTGTCCTTATAAAATTGAAGAACAATATTGATTTTAATTAAAATTCTTCCTTGAACTGTAAAATTAAAACTATGCCTAAATTTTTAGATACTTAGATCTACAAATATATTTGTAATTGCTTCTTTTACTGAAACTAAAATAATATACAAAGAAACAGATGGCATCCAAAAATTTGTAATTTCCCTTCACAGACAGGCAGCAGACAGGCACACACACATGAATAGAGACTTATCTGAAGTTCTCAGGCAAAATAGAAAAAACCTACACTGGAAAAGCCAATATTTTTTTCAGAATGCAATTATACAGTGACAAAAATACATCATTGTCAATCATTGAGATAGGACTTTAAAATACCAGTTTGAGGTTATAAATGTAGAGCATATTGCTTCAAATAAGCAGAAGAATATACTTCAACCTTGCCTTACCGATATAAAATATTTGGGTCTACCAAACTGAAATTTATTTCAAATGGACAGAAATGTACCTTCTGAGCCCTATACGTTATATAAAGTTTAGCACTACTCACAGAGAAATAAAAGAAATAAAGACATATTTTCCTTAGAAGTTTTAAGAATTACAGTGAGGACATTTGAGAAACTTCTTTTTTCTTTATACATTTTGGGAATATATCAACAAATAACTCAAATATATTTGATGAAATTTTCTTACCTATGTGATTTTTCAGGAGATGTCATGTATTCTGTATCTGGTTTTTGTGTTGGAGAAATGGGTCACAATTGTTTTAAGCTTTCCCCTCTAAAGGCAATTGCCATTTTATCAAACTATGCAGATCTTAACAGGAGCTATAAAACCTACAAAAATATAAGCTTGCTTATATTGTGACATGTCATGAATCAGAATGGTGAAAGCCAAAGAGGGTGCTGGCTGTCACTGGGAACAACGAGTAGTTCTACAGAATAATGAAAAAGCTGATGATGGCTTAGTCTATGGAAAGCTTTTAACATGCAACAGATGCAGTTGTCATTTTCCATCCTCTGAGTTCACGTTTGTATTAACAGCCTTGGTACAACTGGTTGGATGCATAACAAGTGTCTGGAAAAAAACAGGCAGCAAAATAACATGTTTTCAGGCCCCTTCTTTGTGTGAGAGGTGTTGTTTACAGAAACAGTTACTATTTCTGAGATGACCAGAGATGCATTATTGTTGTGCTACTGTTCTTCCCTCTGATCATTTTTATCCTCCTTGCTCAGAAGATGACCTTTTTTGGTTTTGAGAAGCACCTGAATGCCAAGCCATGTCTAGCTGAGACAAATTTAATTCATTATGGATATAATTCTGATTCATCTTTCTACATTTATGCTACCACCAAATAACAATTCAAACAAAACCTTCTAACTTGCCCCAGTATTAGCAAAGTTAGTTACCCAGTAAATATTGGCACTAATCACTTCTAAAAAGTCAGAGTAGCAATGAAATCCCCATGACTCTGCTCCTACCAACTGTTGGCATTCAAAATCATCAGCTGAAACATGAATATATTTAGCTTTCCATGTTGAAAAACATGGTCGTGAAAGTCTTGATGATGAATTTGTAATTAGCAAAGAATTTTAACAGACATAAAGAAAAGATCATATGAATAATTTGCTCATAATCTGTTAGAACAATCAAAAATAATTTTATTCTTCAGAACAATTTTTTTGCCTGTCTTTGCATCTCTTCTCCTCTTTCTGTTCCTTTCCCCCCTCTTTTCTTTCTTGAAATCATTTTCCTAGCACGAATATATTGAAACAGGAAGTTTCATATAGGTATTGTAAAAAGCTTGCAGACTTTCCAACTGCACTTGTATGCATGCATAGACACTTCAGAGTCAAATGTATATCTCGTGCTCTATGTCTTGCTGTACAACTCGTCTGGGGTCTGATGCTCTCAGCATCACTTGAAATTTAGCCATTGTTCTCACCCTTATAGGGAGCAGTCACATCTTTAATGAAGGAATTAAAATGTATGTTTCTTCCAGCTAATTGCTAGTGAAAGAGTTACAGATCAAGAATAACTCACAAACCTTATTCCACAGATAATGATAAATTCTAGAAAATTGTAGCCAGATCACATATAATTCCTGAGTGGAAAAAGAACTGAAACAAATCAGTGAACCCATTTTTTATGATTAATTTCTCCTCTTTCTAACACATCTGAAATTTTTTATCAAATGTAATTAAGCAACATTCAGATACATCCACAGTAAAGACTACATCCAGTATTCAAAAGGTATCTTTAGTAATGGTCACATATAGCATCCATATCTTACAGCGTTAGAGGATTCAATATACCGCAGGAAACTGTAGTCTTCGGCATTGTGAAAGTATTTGCTTAACTTTTCTGCTTCTTAAAGTTACTTGCATTGTCAGGGTAAAAAAATAATGATCTGATGTGTATGACAGAAAGCTCGGGATGTAGCCCACTGTCTCAGTGTAGCAGACCACCTTTCAGTAACTTCAGTTTGCTAGTCAGGCTAAAAATGCATAACATGACTGCAGCATTGCTTCTGAATAAAATGTCAGTAAAATTCAGAAAAGGCTTACAGACTAATTTCAAACAACTATGCTAAGCTGAAGTGAGACTCCTTTTCTTTCTAAAAGTTCCCAGTGGGAAGAATACCCTTTGAATTCCATGGTCATCTCACAGACCTTTGCATAGTAAGACATTTTTCACACAAGATGTCTGGCTATTTGGATACAATTCAAAAAGAGGCTTATGCTTCAAAGAGCAGGAAAGCTGACATAAGCTTTAGAGTAAATACCAAAATCTCTTATCTTTCCATATTTGTCATATGTTATAATCCTTGCAAGAGTGGTCTCTGCAATAATAGGAAAAAAATCCTAAAGATTGGCTTGACAGAATAACAAAGGCATTATACATAAATGGTGGTTAGGGAACAGTTGTGGGGGGTTTAAGCTTTCTAAATTATAAATGCCCATTTATATTAAAATGTACATGAATTTCCAGTGGGAATGTCTCCTAACACATAAAAGTCCTACTTCTGAGGACTGATTTATTCTCTAGCATACATGAACAAGAAGTTGCCCCCTGGGTATCTACCAGAGCAAGGACAGAGGATTACTCTGTCCAACAATTTTTTTTATTGCTTTTTGTATTAGATACCATTTTTATGGCAAAATATATACTTTATGTATGCATGAAGCTAAACTGGCTGATCCTCCTTCCAAATTCTGTCTTTCCAAAGAAATGACCAGTGACAATTTTCTAAATGCAGTTCAAGGGAGATAGTTCATACTATTTCTATAGTTTGCCTATATGTGTGATGGCTTACACACTGTGATTAAATTCTAGAATTTTTTCCTTCCTATTACCAGAATTAGTTTAGTTTCCACATTAAAACACTAATACTTTAAAATAGATTTGTATTTTCCTAAGATAAGATATCATTTATTTTAATGGAAACATTTGAAAGTATTAGTTTTGAAAATTCTTCCTTTGAAAAACCACGCTATTAAAATACTAATTACACAAGCTCACTTGAACTCCACCTGATTCCCATGCTAATTTCCATAACAGAGCACTTTTCATGCATGTCACTGATTCATAAAGAACTTCTCCTTTTATACTACATAAATAAATATAACTCCTTGAGGTACACTCCAAAACAGACATCTCTACCTTAACACCTTCCCTCTAAATCCTAGAATTATGCTGCCTTGAGACTTACTTGCAGAGTCAGCTGAGAAGCCCTGGGAAATTCATTATCTCTGGGAGAAAGTAAGGTATGTTCTTTCATTTCCCAGCATCATTCTTACTTGCCTTTGCCTTTCTCTGTGAATAAAGAGGATGCAGTTATTCAGCCAGTGAAGTAATGAGTCAGTGGTAGAACTGAAATAAATGTAACTTTTATGTTTCCATACTTATATATTTAATGGCATAAATGAAAATTTTAATGCAACATTGTTTAGATAAAATTTCATCCTCATCATAGCAGGGGTACCTCACTACAGATTTTGAGATAATTGCAGGAAGTATTTTAAAGCCAATAATATCTATTACCGTTACTATTATTATTTCTAAAATTAAAATATAATTATTGTGTAAGCACAATAGGTATTAAATACATGTTGTACATAAATTTTCATGGGCTAGGATGTACTGTACAGAACACCAACAGAAGCAACAGGAAAAGAACACAGGAAGGATACACATTACTATTCTCTGTCACTTATTTAACAATTAACACTAATATTTTTTCCAGCATTTTTTCTCTCTTTTTTAAAAATAGATTTCTACCCATTATATGAAATATGTTTTCCTATGAATTTTCTTTTAATAAGTAACATCTCACTAACATACCACAAAGAGGTGCTCTAAACCCACAATAGCTACTGAGAGCAACTCTACCAAAACCAGATAGAACTGCTGCAAGCTCGCTTCAAGGTAGGGGTTTGTGATTTTAGTACTCTGTTTTTTAGGTAAAAATATTTCTCGTGGCAGTCGTTGCAATAAAACTTGTGTCCAGCAATCAGAACTTAAAATAATGAGATTCATAGCTGTCACCACATTAACAAGTCAGGCGAGATTTATTTTGTGGAATGGATTTAGGCAGAATACTCAGCTATTGATCATCTCATTTTTCATAAATAATCTATTCAGTTGAATAGAATGTCTTTTTTCCCTTAAGTAATAACTATGTAACGAGCGAACTTGTTTGACACAATTTTACAAAGGTTTCTGTCCTGACAACTGTGGTGCATGTATTTAAATACCATTTTCATGAATTTTTCTGTTGCCTACAGCTTTTTTACTTGCATATGTAAAGACGAACATATATACAAGTCTTCACACAATCAGGACAGAAAAAAATAAATTTCCCTGGAGATCTAATTTCTAAATCTTCCTTTAATACAATTGAAATTAGTTTTGTAAACCCAGATTAGTTTTAACAATTTTTCTGAATCCCATCACTGTTCTGACTGTCACAGAGGAAAAGTGTGGCTGAGGCAGAGAACCCTGAACACTGCATTATGCCTCGTCTCTATCACTTCATACTAAAACAAATGGGGATGAAACTTGATTGCAGTCTCTGCAAGAAGTATATGGCTTTGACCTATTCAATCAAAAGAAGAGTCATCTGCTGTAATGGCATCATCTATGGGGTCTTCAGGTAGGTCTACAATTACATGGAGGCCACTGGAGGTAAAAAAATCTGCAATTCCAGTTCTTGAAAACTGAGCCTATATATATATCACTGAAGGAGTTTTTCCCATTTTGAGGGGAAATCTGGATCTGAATAGAGCTGAAATACTATAGTTCTAGTGTATTTGAAAATACTACTTGAACAGCTCAATTTGTAGTCATCATTTATTTCTGAATGCAATTTAGAAAGTGATGTACTTAATACAGAGTATGTGCCCTTTTGATCTGTTTTCTTTTTCTCTTATGTAAATTAAAGTTTATCTATATATTGGGCAATTAACAGTTGTCCCTATGGACCTCTTTATTTATGAAGAGATATATTTTGTTCTCCAGACACTTGAATTTCAACTTCAAAATTTAGCTCTGTATTTGTATTCAAATGGGAAAATATTTAGATCCTTTGGAACATTCAATTTGAAAGTTTTCAATGGAGATTAGCACCTTGTTTCCATTGTATTTATAGTGTAAAGAAGCAATTCTATATTTTGAAAGTGTACTGTCTGCTGTAATCAATATTTATAAATGAGAGAAAGAAAGAAAGAAAGAAAGAAAGAAAGAAAGAAAGAAAGACACTTCCAAAATTGTATTCCTGCCAATATGATGTATATCGTATATATAAATGACTTTTCAAACAGGTATGAGTTTTATTTCAGCAGGCACTACCCATCTATAATTGAAATATCATTTGTGCTAATCAAAGTCTTCATGGTGGTATAATAGTCTGGAAAGCTACACAACACTGGAATGCACAAATTGTTTTGGGTCTGCTAGATAAGTAGGAAATTTAATCTGAATTCTTGAATCTAAAATATACAGACTTACTGTACAGGTTCCAGCTAAACACTGGGTTGATGAAGCACAATTGTTTAAAGACAAAACCAGCAATATTAGAGATATTGAAGCAAATTTTTTAATTGAAGTAAAATAAACATCAACCTTAGATATATTTTTCAGATTGTACATTTGCCTCAAGTATATGAACGATCATACCTTATTCAAAGTTTTGCCTTGGTACCTTCCCTGGGTCTCTTTTTAAGGGCTTATTAAGTATTTTATTCTATTATCTTTTCTGTCTAGATGCTTGCTAATTGAAGGATCTTTACAGGCTCTCTGACTATAGAAAGCTTAGGCTGCATTGCCTGAAGTTGCATTAAGCAGAGCCTCATCAGTATTCAGCACCACTGCCATAGCGTAAAGCCTGGAAGAAGTGGGAAAAATTACCTACTGAAACATAAGAAGAGAAGATGAAAAGAGGCCAGCAAGAAGAAAGAAAAGCTCCTCGTTTCTGTTCTGAAGCTTCTTTTTCTAATGGATCCCCCTCCCTAGCAATGTTGTGAATGGCAGGTGATGTGTTCTGCAAATAGATCAGCAATGTCACTTCAAAAATTGCACTTTTTGGCATTCAGGTGTTAAATCCAGTCAGCTGGTAGCCATGCTTTATCCAAGGCTGTATTACAGAAAAAGAGTGTATGTTAGATCATCTAGCAGCAATTACAGTAAAACACCTCTGGCTTGAGACAGAATCACTGTTACTGTTGCCTCCTGCAGTGAATTCTGTCACTATCATATTTGCTTCCTTTTTCACTCCCAGGTGTCAGATATACTTGGCTAAGATTATTTCGCTGGGTTGAATTAGTTCCACAACTTCTTCAGACTCTGAAGTGACTGTTATCTCTCCAACCGTTCTCAAACACTGAGATTTCAGTGAAAAATTGCAAAGATATGTATCAGATTATATTTTAAAAGGTATTGCAAAAGTCATTAAATAAATGATGAGATATCCATTGTTAGACTTGCTCTAGCCACAGATGTAATATTTTTCTTCTTTCCTTTTTTTCATTTTGCCATAATAATCACTGCAGCAAGTTGTAAATGCAATGAACCCCCATGCTATCTATGATGGAGAGAACACAGAAATTGATTTATCATATTGATTTATGATATTGTACTGTGCAAAGTTCAGGTGCAGTCATAAATTTTTGCTAGTTTCAGAAGTCTCTAGAAAGAAAAAAGAAAGGAACAAGAAAGGAAGAATAAAGAGAATCAAAGGAAGAAAGAATAGGAAGTACGAAAAACATAATATTCCCCTTCTCACATGTAAAAAGTATAAGGGAAAATAGTATGTACACAGATACTATAATGTAATATTTAGTTGTTATTTGCAGTTTGTATAGTTCTTGCCCATCACATTAATTACCTAATATATTTGTATGCTACTGTTAATGCCATTTATTGTTTATTCCCTGTGTAATTCTGTGTGGTTTATGTATTAATGTTTTGTCATAACTTAAGTCTTGTGCGGCTTCATAAATTATTTTCACAGGCTATCCAAAGAACTGAGAAATACTGTAAGGATAACCTATGATTTTTTCATGAGGTCTTCCCCCATGATGTCTTTAAAGGGCTTCAAGAATGGGGGAACAGAGCTACTGTTTTGGGAGAAATATGGGGCAATGGTCGAAGAACAGATGATGTTGTTACAAATTGACTGGATTACGTGGAGAGGTTGGGTAATGATGTGAAGTCTTGCAGCTGCAGCAGGGAGAGACTGAGTAAATGCAGGAAGAAAGTGGTTTGCTAAGGAAAGTGGGAGAAAGGATTAATAAAAATATCTATATAAAACAAGGAAAGAAATTAGGAGTTTTTTAGGCTTTTTCTGCTCTAGCCTCTCCCCTGTCCTTGAGGCCAAATCACTGCCTTGGTTTCCTAGGTATAAGGACATCTCTGTGCTCTGGACGGCAGAGTCATGAAGACAGAGTTCCCTTGCTCCTACCCATGTCTTCATTCCATCAAGGTCTGACTTTACTGAGAAAGCAAAGAACCACCTCATTGATCCAGAAAAACTGCTTTTCATATCTTTAAGAAAAGTGTATTAGAATGCTCTGATTTCTCGTTCTTTCAGCAGGTGTAAAAAACTACAGGGATCCACAGGTCAGGTCCTCGCTAGGGAAAGGGATTGCCTGCAGTCTTCCAAAAAATCCAAAGGAGGTACACGCAGTATTGCAGGAGAATGAATTAAAAGATTTTTCTCTTAGTTCCCTAATGTCTTTAAAAAGTCATGTCTGCTCTACAGCAGCAATAAAGACTTATTTCAAGGAAAAGATCAAGCTTTATGCTAGAGCTTAATGATTTTTACTTTGTGATTTTCTGCTTTCATTTAAATAACTGATGAAAATGGCATAATTTTTCTATTTCCGGTTCATCCTTGCCCTTTCATGATCAAAATCTAATTTTTAGTTTTGGCTCAGGCTCTAGACACTCACACTTTGAAGAATGAAAATTACCATAGTCACAATGCTGTCAAATTTTCAACTGAAAGCATGCAGGAAACTTTTCCTTACTCTTCTCCTTTCAATAATAATCTTTCTTATCAGTATCTGAACCAGAGACCTGCTTTTTCAATAAATGTAAATAATAAAAAGAATTTTGCATCTTGCCTGTGCTTATTTCATCCATTGCAACAGCTCTCTCTTGATAGAGGGACAGAAGAAAGGTACACATAGGGAATTATTATGAGAATCAAGACTAAAACATATTTAGGCAAAAAAAAATCAGGATTACTCTAAACTGTAAAAAATTGAAGCAATTTTGTTACTCTTGAAAGGTGGATGACCTTTTGTTCGATATTCTGTGTCATGGGGTTTGGTTTGGTTTGGTTTGGTTCGGTTCGGTTCGGTTCGGTTCGGTTTGGTTTGGTTTGTTATTTTTTATGGAAGCATTATTTTCTCAGACACTGATAAATAATTTCTGTAATTTTTAAATCAAGTAAAATCAAACAACCATCTGACCAACTAGCAGAATGTGATTGCCCCAGTTGGTTTGATTTCATATTGCAACACCTAGCCCTCATTTAAATATTTGCCTTTTCACTTTCT
The DNA here is from genome assembly GCA_013397815.1 of Aleadryas rufinucha. Classification (NCBI taxonomy): domain Eukaryota; kingdom Metazoa; phylum Chordata; class Aves; order Passeriformes; genus Aleadryas; species Aleadryas rufinucha. Next base: position 48,244 of record VZTH01005388.1, read on the forward strand.
GTAAAAAATTATATGCAATAATTTTTAAAATCAGTTTAAGTTAGGTATTGGATAAAAAAAGGGACTAAACTGTAAGTTCAAGAAGGTTTGGAGCTAATATTTTGAGTTTTGCATTGCTTTAACAACTGATGGATTGAACATGACTTCTTGTGTGGTCTGCAGTCTTCTATACATGCGACAACTACACGTGTTGAGGATCTACAAGTCAGTCAAGATCTATGAGGCATTGATCCTGGAATGAAATTTCAGTATAGGAGCCATATGCAATGAGTGCAGTTCATATTTACAGTGGATAAAAATGAAATCTAAACCAGAGATTGATTCACGTGGAAACTGCATTTTACTTACTGGTAACAGTAATTCTTCGATCAGCAATGACATGTCTTTCTTAATGAGGTTATTCTCTGATTAGTTGAATGTTACAAGATCCCTCCCCAAACCAAATCAAAAGCTGTTTTTTCACACTGTTAGGTTAAGTAGTTTATTTCTACTTAACCAAGATCCACTAAAGAAAGTTATTAGATCTACATGAGTCATTTGATAGGACAGAAATTAAATGCCAGCAGTAGAACACTTCCTTATGAACAATGCTTCACAGTCTGCATGTGCTTTCGTTAGGTGTTTGGCATCTCTCTGCCTATATGTGTTTATTTAACAAGAAGTTACAGCCATTCTATTACAAAGTTTTAAACTCATGCAGATTTTCCTATGAATTTTACAATATGTTTATTGCTAAACATATTTATATCAAGATGTGGCCTGCTGAATTATTGAAGACGACCAGCATATTTTCACTTCCATTAACCTGTGAATCTAACAGGATACTGACACCACTTACCAAAATTTCCACTCTGTATTCAGAACAAGTTTATCCTTCAACTAATTTGAATTAACTGAGGCGACAGTCAGGACAACATGTTCTTTATAAAGCCTTTCCACTTACTTGAATCAGTACACTGGAAATGGGAGCGGTGTTTTTATCTAGCTCAGATAAAAAGGTAGAGTTAATCATTCAATCTCTTTTCAAGTCATTGATACCACTACTAGAGCGGACTATCATCATTCGCATTTGGAATCCTCCAGGACTATGACAAACTTATATTATTCCTTACTGAATATATCATCCAGTAATATAGACAGGAAAGGGAAATGGAGCCATATTTTAATGTGGAAGTGGGGCCTAAAAAAGGACATTCTTTACAGACCAAGAAAGTATGACTTTCTACATGAATTTTCTATTCTGATTCTTCTTTTTTTTATACACTATACACACATTTTTACACAATAATGTAAAATTAGTAGCTTCCAGGAAAGTACTAAACAACAGGAATAACATCTGTTACTTGGTAAAGGTACTATTCTGGCTGCTATATGATTTTGTGGTTTCAGTTTTTTTCTCTACCATTGTGTAATACCATTGATGTGATGCAGTGTCTCTCTGAAAGCAATATTTTTCTTTTTTATTTTTTATGTGTATGAATTAGGAACTTCATACTTCTCAACTTACATTTCTAAGCAAAAAAAGGTAAAACCACATAGCTGTGTTCCAGCTGCTGCTACCTGATGATGCTCTATTTCAGCATTGAGCAATAAAATAGGGTCTATTTTCTGTTAATCTCAACTTAATACATGCTGTGACTGAGTCAGCAGCACCTTCTTTATAAAGCAAAGTAGTGTGGCAACCATTTTTTGAATGTTGCAAAACATTCTAACAGTTTTAATAATTTCTACAGTAAAAAACAAGCTCTCTTCAATTGTTGTAAATGAATGGAGAAAGACCCATGAAAAAGGAGAAAGAGTGTAGGAACCCACATTTTCCATTCCTGTCCAGTCTTGCCTTAATAAGTTCCTGATGATGTCTTTGCAATACAGGTGTAGTCTGAGAAGCTGCTCTTGGCTTTGAAGGTAAAAGCACACTACACTGTGTACGATATACATGTGACTTCAAATGCAGCAGCAGATCATAAAAGGCAAGTGGCAATGCAGACTTGTATCTGAGGAGTGGTGGGCTTAATTCTCACAATAACTCAAGTATACTTGAAATTTAGATCACTGCTGTGAATAAGATGAATGGTCAGGTTGTAAAAACAAAATGGGATAACATTATTGAAGAAATAATAGGACTATGAAGTTACAAGGCATTATAAAACTAAAAGTTTTGAATACTTAATCCTGCTTTCATTTGATTATGTCTTCTGTTGAGACAATCAAGGCCTGTTGAACTGGACCACAGCCAGGGAATGCTTGCATTAATGGTGCGCTCAATAAATGCTATTTTTTCTCACCTAAGACTGAAATGTCTTTTTGATTAAATGAACAGGATCTAGGATCTTATCTATTGATGATTTAAGTTAATGTGTTCTGATGAGGAAACAGGATAAGCGGAGTAAAGAGAATACTCCAACTAATCTCCATTCCATTAAGATAAGGTGTCATTGCTTCACTCCATTTTGTCATTTGCTTAGGTAAGTTTGATATTAAAGGTTAATATACACAGCAGATGAATTATGTATCAGCACTTCATGAAGTGGGAAAAGATTCTAAGTTATAATGCATAAGATGTAGAAATTAAGAATTCCAAATGAGAATTCCAAAAGCCGGTTAACAATCTGCATTTTTTTTTAATCTGTACAGTTTACATGTTTTTAGAGGCTTTTTTTTGTCTTACTCCCTTTTTATTTTTTAAATTTTTTAAAATGTGTCATACATACATGAGATTATTTCTCATTCTTACATGTTCTGACTACTAACTAATATACTGGGAAATAACATAGAATAGATTTTCAGAAAACCCCAGAACCTATGTAAATCTGGGTAGCGTATATTTCTCCTGAATGCAGAGATCTGAAGGAGAAATTCTGACTTGATACAGAATGACTGACTCTAAGTACAGTACAACTGGGGCAAAGCTTTGGATGAGCCATTTTGCTTTTCAGAAGCGTCAATTAAACGCTGGGGAGAGTACAGCAACTAAACTGCTGCAACACTCAGGCTGGCACATTTTCAGTGACAGTGCTATCTACCTCTACACTGCATTGCAGTAAAGAATGTAAACTTTAACTTGAAATGTGGTTAAAAGGGCTATGAGCAAGCTGAGAGTTTTCTTAACAAAGAGAATTTCCCTTAATTTCACTAGCTGCAATGCTTGACGCTATCCCCATAATGCAAAGTTGTTGGTGTAGGAACTACTCTGACTGAGTTTAGGTCAACTAGTTTATCTCTGTTGGGAAAAATACAGAATGACTGCATTCATTGTCATACTCAGAGAAGAAACTGGAAGTTTGGTACTTCATGTACTTGCCAAAAGATGCCATCATTTATTATTGTACATTACCCAGGGTTTACTATCTGAGTGATTTAATTTTCCTTTCCTCAAGAGAATTTCTATGGTAAAGATTGTGGGAGAAACTTTGCAGAGCTACTCTCAGTTCCTACCTTTCTTCTAATATAGTTCATTATCAACCCTGGAAAATGTTTGATGGCATAAATCAGTAATATGCAGCAGAAGAGCTTGGGGAATAGTATATTTATTTGTACTGACCACAATACTACTGTAATTTTCTACAGGCAGATGCAAGGGGCAATTTTTTTTAGGTTGAATGTGAAGCTAACATTTCCTTTTGTACTCGAAATTCAAAGAGTACTTTTTCCACCAAGGGTAACAAAATTCAGTATCCTGTCTGTTTTTTAAGTTCAAGATATTTCTTTTCCCCAAAGAGTTATGTATTGAAAAAGCTACAAACTAGCTAAGTGTAAAAGATTAAGAATGAAACACAAATAAAGAACCATCATCCCAACTTAGGGTTAAACAATGGTTTTGCCCTCTCTTTTGATTCTTTGCTTAATTTAGTGTTCCATTAAATTTGAAATTAAACCATTGTATGAATAACAGCACAACTTTCACCTCTTACTTTGGAGAATTATCTAGCACTGTACATTTCAAATATAAAATTGCTAACATGGAAGGCCAAAATTTAGAATGAGAGAGAAAAAGAACTTGCTGTAGCCGAAATGATCTGAATAATGTAATTCTGTTGTCATTGATATTAGCCTATACCATCCTGTTCACCTGAAACTCAGGTATGGCATGGCCTCTAAGATTTTTTGTTAAACATTAAAACTCATAGCACGAGTCCTTTACAACCTTTCTTAAGATATTCAGCCTCTCTACATAACTTTGAAATCCAAGCATTTGCATCCCAAAAACTTTTGTCACTAGTGAGGCTCTAGGAAAGTTTCCTTTTCCCTGATGACATATGTGAGAAATAGACATCTCAACAGAAAAGGACTTCAATTAGCAGCCAAAGTAAAAAATTGATTCAAAGTATCCAAGCCCAAAATTATCTGCAGGTTGATGGATATGGCATTATATATGAAATGTCAGCAGATCCTGATTTAGGATAAAGCTGAATATATGCCAGAAAAACAAATGTTTTTTAATTAATCACACATACTTGTCTGATAATTAAAACTGAGTTATGGTGCATGGATTACAGAAACATTAAACAAAAAAAAGGATACTTTTAAGACATCCAGACTGGGCTGTTGGCCTCTACCCAACTGGAATTTTACTGTGATGTTGGATAAAATTTGTTAAGAAAAAAAAAAGAGGAAAAAAAAAAGGAACAAAAGAAGGGGTTTGCTTCTGGTGAGATAATGGGAGACATTGGAAGAATGATTAGGATAATGCAAACCTGTAAAGTGAAGAGAATTTTAGGAACTGGGAAAGAATGAGGATAATTGAATTTAAAACTTCTGTTTGGTTTTATTTGGTGTTTCAGTCAAAAATCTTTTAAGGATTACAGATTCCTTGATCTGGTATGTTTCCTAATTCAAGAGAGGTGATGGTCTATACTAGTTCTTGTTTTCTTTTATTCATGAGAAAAAATGAGCCCAGGTTGAGACAAAAAAATGAAAAATATGGCCTATAGTGAATGCAGATGCTCTTTATTTCCAGACTTGGGCAGAGCATAGAAATTTCCTTTTTTAAAATATAAACTAATGTCTCCAGTTTCTCCTTCCTCCCACTCCTGCTAAAATAGAAAATTAATTTAACAAATTCACTATGATACCAGAGATTGCTTACAGAAAAAAACCCCAAACCCTATTTTTTTCTTAAAAAAAAAAATTGAGAAGATTCATTAGGTTATTATTTAAACTCAGCTCAGTCATTCTGGAATATTCAAATTCACTGCTCAAGGAGAAATCTTTTATTTGTAGTTTTTTTACTTTTCTCAAGTTCTTAATTCGGCAGGGAACTGTGTAGGTAATGGGTTTTCATGCAGATATATTCAGAGACAACAAATATTTTCTGTATAGCAGTGGCTGCATTATGAGATATTTTTCCTCCTCTGTTGTGTAACTTGATACCGAGATCTGCCAATTTGTCATTTGATGTGATCTTGTTTTGAGATCATTTGTTGCACTTCTCTCTTTCCCTTGAAATCAACATGATAGGTTTGATACATATGAAATATTTATACAATTTAATAATTTCAAGAAGCTTTTCTGTTTGTTATTACTGCTGAAAATTTTTAGGTACAGTTGTGTTTTACACTGAATTCTGAGCATAACCCATCAGATGCAATAGTTTATGTCTGTGAGAAATTAGACTCATGAACATTTATTTTCTGAACATTGTCATAACTAGGTTTCTGTAGAGTAACTTCTGATTTATATTAATTGAAATGATATTTAAGTCAGCTCATTTTCATTGCACAATTCAGTAGGGACAGAATAGAAATTATGTCTAAATACTGATCTGAAAATTCTCATATTCAGTTTTCTTATTTTTCAAGTCTGCTATTTTGCCAATGTTTGGAAATTAGCATAAAATAACATTTCTTTAAAAAAGGAGAAAACCAAGAGTTCTTCACAGGCTCTCATTACGATTCATTCTGGACTAGATTCCTGTATGAGCCACTTCTCCTGGAGTCATTGGATTCTGCTCAATAATATAGTTCTTAAATAAAACTATTAACAGCTTTTCTTTTTCCTTGCCTGTTTTTAATCAAAAGAAAACTTTTCTACAAGATTTTAGTTTAACAACCAGTGTCTCCACTCTGTAGAAATGTCAGAAAACCAAATTACATTTTTAGCTTTTATATCCCACAACAATGTTTGAAGAAGCATCATGAACAAAAGAACAGCTTATGGAACATCCTCAGGATGGGCTAATGCATCCACAATATTGTTTGCTCACCTGTTAAAAAGAAAAAAAAAGGAGGAATAAAAAAATTATCAATTTTGTGTATCTACAATACACAGTCCTATTTAAAAGAGGAATGAAACACATGTTTTGGATTAAATTCAAATCCATCAACACTAGAATTGCATTCATTAATTTTGCAAGTGACACCAGACTTGAGAGGGGTGGGGGTAGGAAGTGGACCAGGGCAGGGCTGCTGTTCAGAGGCACCTCACAAGGCTGGAAGAATGGGCTGATAGGAACTTAATGAAATTTAGCAAAGGGAAATGCAGAGTCCTGCACCTGGGAATGGAGACCCTCTTGAGACAATGAAGGCAGAAGACTGACTGTCTGGGGCAAAACTCTGTGGCAAAGACCTTGGGGACCTCAGGAAGGAAGTGACCAGAACATGAACCAACATAGTTTCCTGGCAACAGAGAAGGTCATCAGTATCTGGGGCAGTATTCACTGCAGTAGAGCCAAAATTTTGGGGAAAGTTATTATCCCCCTAACATGACACTTGTTAGCCCACACTTAGGTACTGTGTGCGGTTTGGGTCTCAGTTTACAAGAAAACTTGAGTACAATTTACAGGAAAAATACTGGTAAACTCCAGAGAACCACCAAGATAATTGGGGAATGGAGCACATGGCCTGTGAGGAGTGGCAGAGGGAACTGGGGTTGCTTAGCAGGAAAAGAGGTGGCTTGACAGGGACCTGGTAGCAGCCTAACAATACGTTTGAGGAGGAGATTGAGCAGAAGGCTGGACTTATGCAGATTTTTTTCCCAGTAGGAGAACTGTAATATGAAACCAATGAATTTGTACAGTATGTTTTGTCTACTATAATGCATAGAAAATTGATTATAAAATTATTGTATTGTAAATCTTCGCAGAGTTTTAGGTAGATTTAGTGTCTGGGGAGTGCTTGGTTTGTTAATAATTTGGGACATCTAATTTTCCTTTCTAAGAAGTCAATAGCATTCCAAAACAAACTAAGACTGAAAGAAGCCTTAGTGAAACCTTTACATAGGTATAAAATAGTTTCTTGTCTTTTTACTTTGGAAGCTTTGAGCAGTCACCTATTGACACTTCCAAATACCAGAAAAAAAATGCCTTAAAGTAGTGTAAAAAAAGAGGTTTCCCATATTCACCGTGTTTTCATTTAATATTCTTGATGTTAATACAGTATTTCAATAGAATGTAATAATAGTAGATTTCTGTATGACAGGAGCAAATTTTCATTTAAAGTAAGACCATCCATTATAATCAGAGACAGGGTACTTGAACTGAAGATCTCTACTCAGTTAAAATAAAAAATAATGAAAGTGTCATCTTTAATTGAAAATGTCATATGAATGCATGACAAGTGGTGCATATTCAAAATATTTTCTGTTAAGTCATGTATGTAATTTTAGATTTTAGAACTTAAAAAGCTCTTTACTGCTATTTAGTTTTCATGGGACACTACATCTATATTTTTATTTTTATTTGAGGCGTTAGAATCCATAAAGCTACTTAACTGTATGTTTTATTTGACAATAGACAACCACTGAAAAAAATATGCATGAAATGCACAAAGAGTAATTATAAATGGAAGTGGGCAGACAGAACATAAAGCTGTAATTGACTCTAAGGATCCCTGCAACATAGAAAATTTAGAAAGGGATTCATGTTGTCTATGAGTATCAGTGTGACCCTTGGACTAAATATCAAAACCCTGGGCTCACCTGGAAAACAACAACAAAATAAAAAAATAAAGATTTGTGACCCCATTATTTGGTACAGATTTGTAAATGAAAAATTGCTGTCTCAAACAACAAGGTAACATGGCATTTTATAACTATGTTCTCAGTATTATAGATACAGTGCATTTTAGATTATAAAAAGTTTGTAGAGAAATGAAAGATAGTAAAAATACCTAGTCATCATAAGCCTGTGGTGAAACAAAAATAGGTCAAAGATTTTATTTTTGTCTGTCAATCATATTAAGCTATCTGCTACTTATTTATTTCTTGTTATAAAGAAAGATATGAATCACCAAGAATTATAACAATATTTTTAAAGTCTGGTTAATTTCCCACCTACATACATACATTTTTTCACACGCATTTCAATGGAAGTTCATCACTCAGGTGTCTGGAAGACAAAAAATTTATGGTCATACATGAATCATTCTGCAACAGACTTAAAAATTGGCCCATCACCTGTAAAATGAACCATCAGTCTCTAGACCAATAGAACTTTTGTGACACAATTCTGTACACTTACTACCTTGGAAATTCTCCCTGAAATCTGTAGTATACCCTCACCTTTTTTTTCTAAACTGAGAAAGGAAGAAGAAAGAGTGGGATTTGCTATGAATGAATCCATATTCACCAAGAGCAAATTTCTTTGGAGAATTTTTGATGCAAAATAGGCCTAGGCTCATTGGCATAGGCAGGTCTTAAAATGCTACAAAAGGCATTTCTCCTCTCTCACAGAATAAAGAGGAAAAGTAGGCAATTTTTTCCCATCAGCCTGCAGTCCAGTTTGTGAACACTATACAGGATCTCTCTGAATCATGTGAGGAAATGCTATTTATGACTGTACGTTATAGCTTTTGTGGGCTTGGAATGTAAAATGGGTTCTGGAATGGAAAAAGAAATTAAAAACTCAAACAATTAATTCTTTCCTACCCAGTATCCTCTTGTGATTTTTGTGTCAGGGTACACAATAGAGTGAGGTTTAAATGGTTTATCATTAGTGCAACAATTAATTTGTAAAAATCCAGGGGAAATTTTAGAGTGAAACCTATCAGAAGTGACATGCTAGTCACCAAAAAATAAGTATTCAAAGAATTTGGTCTTAGTGAAGAATTTGGGGTTTGCGCATCATGAAGTACGTAACACTAAGGAAGAGAGACAACATTTGTTGTTAAAAGTGCCAAGAGACTTGACGATTAACCTTAGAAATCTGTGGAAATATTAATATAGTTGAAAGCAGTGTGAAGGAGGATCCTATTTCTCTAAGATGCACAAATGTCATCTTGAGTATCCAAACATTTCACCAGTGATATTGTGCTGTCCTAAACTGTCCCTAGCCCTCAGGCTCTTGTAGTTTCTTTGTTTCCATATTGCAATCATGGATTACATTTTTTACATAGTTTTAAAAAAAATTATATTTATTTTCTAGTATCTCAAATGTGTTGTATTTTCCATATGTGCAATATATTCTTATTTTATTGTAGTAACTTGGTGGCTTGCTTGATGTTTAGCAGTACACAATATACGTATTGAAAAGGAATAAAGGAGAGTCTAAATTGAGTGACTAGTAATTCTGTTGCTAGTGGAAAATGGTTTAAAAATATGTTAATTTTTTTTCCTGAACTGTTAGGAGTAAAACATTTGAAAACTCTATTTTTAAACTTTTTCTATCTAACAGGTCATTATTGGATTGAACAAGGTTCTGTGTGAACAGAAGTTACAGTAGTTTATTCAAGATCAAGATTCTTTGTCTTCACTTGAGTACAGGATGAAGCCCCTTTATTTTTGCATGTGCAATGAATACAGATAAAGAAGCTTCGATTTTTTGCTTTCTGCATCAGGAGCTTGATCCAAGGCCAGCTCAGTGGAAATGCTCCTATTGATTTCAGTGCCTTTGGATCAGACTATAATTCTGTTGTGACTGGATTGAAAACCAATATATTTATCTCTTTGGAATTCTACTGACGTAGTTTCTTTTAAAGGGTTTTGTTTAATTCTATTCCTGATGCAATTCAGGTAATTATTCAAATAATTCAACCTACTTCTTATTTAAATATTGTTGTCATCTGTCAAAATAATTAAATACTCAATATAAATTTGAGCTCTTGAACTGACAAAAATATTGCTGATAAGAATAATGGAAGAAACAGAAAATCAGGAAGAAAATTTAGAAGGATGATTCAAACCATTTCATCTGTAAATAATGAGAATTTAATGAGGTTGATATCCAAAAAAGCTCTCACTTCTTACAGTATAAAACATTCATTTTTCACATTAATTGTCTTTTTAGTAACATTTTTAGGACATTGAAAAGAAAATGTTTATATCAATATAAGTTGTTTTCATGGAATTTTTCTCTGGTCTTAGAAAAAACAGTTCACCTATGGACTTCTGAAAAGAACATTTCATCAAGTGTCTAATCTGTCAAAAAAAATTCAAAGCTCAAAAGACTCATACCCTATAAACAATAGACTGGCTCTTTTAATTGAAAATCTGAAACTCTGAATTCTCATGATATAGAACATGCCCTTAGGATAAGCTTTGTATAATACCAAGATCCAGAGTCAGCAAAGAAATAACAAATACGAAAGTGATATTATGGCATTGGTCCACATTATTTGGACGTTGTTCTTTCAGATCAAAACAGCACAACTCTTGGGAAAAATTTTAAGCTGATTAGTGATTGAATCCACAGGTAGCACCACCAGTGAAAGAATTTTCTGCCATAGACATCTACATTTATTGAGATGAATTATCCCCTGGAGGTACTGAGCTCTCTCCATTTACTATAGAAAAGTCTCAACAGATAAATTAAATGGTATGGTCAGCTCCTGGAAAGAGAAAATTAGGTAAATTGAGACCCACACTGGATGCTGATTCATCTGTGTGAAATATCTCCCAATAACTTTTTTACTAAGTCAAAAGAAAACAATTATGTATACTGTGATACAAGAAGCTGGAACTATATGTACCTCTTTGTGAAATATTTGTTTCACATGTTTATTCAATGCTTTTAACTTTGGAAGTACTTCTTTAGTTTACATTAAACTGTATAATAGGGAAAAAAATGGGGAGTGGAGAAGATGGGGAAAAAAATTGACAGCAACAAAAATACCAGGAATTATAATGAGGAAGAAATTACATTATTTAAGATTAAAAAGAAAAGGAGAAAGATGATACTGTGTAAAACTGAAAAATAGATGGCAAGCTGCTGATGCTTAGCTCTGAGCAGCTATCTCAGTTACCTGTCTCTGCTGAAAAAGGTTTATTGCCAGCACATCACTGAAAGCTGCAGTTGAGAGCACCCCAAAAGGGCACCCTTAAATGGGAATTTGGTGCTCAAGCAAGAGCACAAGATTTATTAAGGAATTAAGGTAAATTAGGCAAGTGGAACACAAAAAAAAGCAGACTTCAGATAATGAAAGTTTTAAAGATCATGAAAATATTTTGGGTCTAGAAACCCACAAAATCAAACATAAGCATGAAATTTTTTTCCTGACATTTTAAGAAACCCTAAAAATAATCTGGATGTTATCATAAAAGTCGTAAGAGTCATTATAATCAATATTTTTGTTTATGGCATCCAGAGGTGTTCGCAGATAATAAAAAATATCTGCAACATTTATACTGACAGATATGGAATTACGTACTCAAAGTCTGGAAAACTATGTTGGTATGTGTCAGCCAACAATAATGATTTCTGTAAGTATTAAAGGGCTGAGCGGACCTGTCAAAAGAGGATTTTACAAGTGCTGAAGAACAAACATTTGGTGTTGCATTGCTACAAGAAAACTTTTACAGATCAGGAATCAAAATATTTGAGAGTGGGTTGGAAGTGACCTTCAAGATCCAACACTCCGTCATAGCCACAATGCATCCCACTAAATCAAGCTGCTCAGCGCTCCATTCAACCCAGCCCTGAACACTTCCAGGGATAGGAGATCCAGCTTTTCTGGGTAACCTGTTCCAGTGCTTCACAATCCTCACAGTAAAGAATTTCTTCCTGATATCTAATTTAAACCTATCCTCCTTCAGTTTAAAGCCTTTCTCCCTTGTCATATCATTACATGTCGTTGAAGTCACTCCTTCTCTTTTTAATAAGCTTTAAGTACTGGAAGGCTTCAATGAGGTCTCCCCAGAGCCTTCTCTTCTCCATGCTGAAATACCCCAGTTCTCTTAGCCTGTCTTCATAGAAGAGGTGTTCCAGCCATCAGATCATCTTAAAGGCGCTTTGGACTTGGTTCAACAGGTCCACATTTCTTGTGCTGAGGACTCAAGACCTGGACACAGCACCCTTGGTGGTGTCTCACAAGGACAGGGTAGAGGAGGAGAATCACCTTCTTCAGCCTATTGGTCTTGCTTCTTTTGGTGCAGGCCTGGATGCAGTTGGCCTGCTGGGCTATGAGTGCACACTGTTGGCTCATGTCTGGTTTTTCATCCATGAGAACCTTCAACTCCTCCTCCACAGAGCTGGTCTCAATGGGTTCTTGTCCCAGATTCTACGCATGTCTGGATTGCCCCAACCCTGGTGCAGAACCTTTCACTTGGACTTGTTGAACTTTATGAGGTTCTTATGGGCTCTCAGCCTATTTGTGCCTGTTTCTCAGACATATTGTTGCACAAGACAGCTTAACAGGGAAGGAAGTGGAAATTTTACTATCTCAACACAACCTCAGTGCCCACAGGGACGTATTTTGACCACATATAATTCACAAGATGGAAACATATTCTTATTTGGGTTTGTGTGGTAAGGTTTGGGTAACCAGAGCTGGTGGTGGGTGAACAAGTGTGGTTTCTCTGATAAAATACCAGAAGCTTTCCCTGTGTCTGACAGAGCCAATGCCAGCTGGCTCCAAGATGGATCCACCTCTGGTCAGGGCTGAGTCCATTAGGTGCAACCCATGGTGAGTCAGGCTGTGCCCCTGCAGCCCATGGAGGTCCATGGGGAAGCAGAGATCCACTTGCAGCCTGTGGAGAACCCCATGTCAGAGCAGGTGGATGTGTCCAGAGGAGGCTGTGACTCCATGGGAGGTCTGCACTGGAGCAGGGTCCTGAGAGGACCTGTGCACCCGTGAAGAGAGGAGCCCACGCTGCAGCAGGTTTGCTGGCAGGACTTGTGATACCATGAGGAACCCAAACCAGAGCAGGCTTTTTTTGAAGGACTGCAGCCTGTGGAAGAGACCCACTCTGGAGAAGTTAATGGGAAGGATTCACACTGGAGAAGTTAATGGAGGACTGTCTCCTCTTGGAGGGATCCTGGACAAGTGGAAAGAGTCCTCTCCCTGAGGGGGAAGCAGAAACAACGTGACTGTAACCCCTATTCCTTGTCCCTGCTTCACTGCTTGGTGAAGGAGTTAGAGAGTCAAGAATAAAGTTAAGCCCAGTAAGGACTAGCAGGGGGAAGGCATGTTTAACATTTGGTTCTGCTTCTCACTATCCTACTCTGATATGATTTGCAACAAATTCAATTAATTTCCCCAAGTGGGGTCTAGTTTGCCTGTGATGGTAATCAGTGAGTGATCTCTTCATGCCCTTGTCTCAACCCATGGACCTTTCATGATATTGTTTTCTATCCCTCTGTCCAGTTGAGGAGGGCAGTGATAGAGCAGCTTTCATTGGTACCTGGCATCCAGCCAGGTCAAACCGCCACAATATCATTTAAAAAATAAAGGAATACTTGTAACTAAAGCAAACCAGGATTTAATCTCTAATTTTATAGAGGTCTTAATAAAAGACAGATGAAGAGGTTATATTGGTGGACATGAAAAAATCAGTGAGGTCATTATCTTTTCTCATAAAAAGAGTTGATAGTTATGCAAAAGAGAATTTATGAAAAAAAACCTGCTACACCCCTCTTTTGGGAAGAATTCCTTAATGACTCTTGAAAGGTAACTATAGGGTGATAAATTTGTATTTTGTTGAAAATAAGGACACATACACCATACCCTAAATGAACTCTGTTCTCTGACCTAACTATACACATGAAGAGTCTTCAGCATCAAATAGAATACATAATCTCTGAAGGCAATTACAGAAACACATTCACAAAGCAAAATGTGTCAAAACCAGGTTGACACAGACAATCTGTCACAGCAAACACTTATAAATATTGAATAATTAAGACACAAAATTGAAGCATTTTTTTTTCAGGAAGCCCCATCTTACCAGCTATATGTAGCTGCCCCTTACTCTGTGCTCATGAGAACTTGCTCATGTTTTATATTTATAGGGTGAGGAGAATTCTCTACCTCATTATATAAATTAGTTACTGAAGCTACAGAGCCCAGACATACAACTAAACACCAACGTTGGTGTCAGATGTGATTATGTTAAGGATTCATTACTCTGTGTTTAAATAATGGCTGAAGGAACTCATAGTAGCCTGGAGCTTTACGGAAGACAAACTACTCTGCTAATGCATGAGAAAGACCAAGAACGCAGTAAGAAGCTATCAGGGAATCTACACATCTATCTCTATGGAGAAAGGCAACGAAGAAGACAGGGTAATTCAAAGTACACTTTTGAGTCAAAATGGGTTTTTAAACCCATGTTTTTCTTTGCAGCATGTGATGGCACAAGCCGTTTAAATCCTGAGTTTGGCTTCAGAAAGCAGTTTTATCAGTATGTGGCTCGTGTATTGAGCATAAAACCACATCTGTTACACTCAAGGAAATGAAAAGTATTGACTACCTAGAATTCTGTGTGGGTGAACTTAGTATCTCCAATACTAATATACTAATACCCAGTACTGACTGGTTTAGTGTTTTTATGGTATAAATTGACTTTATGTAAAGCCGGGAAGACATATTATTACTTTTTTCCATTGCTTTCTTTTCAAACCCAGAAGAAAACAGTAGCAATGCATGGTGAGCGAACAAGAAATAATAAAGAAATAGCATGTTCTAAAACTCCTGAGGTTAGTATGTGTTCACCTCTCTTCTAAAACTCTTGAGTTTATATGAAATGTTTTCCTACTATTTGCAGATGTTTTAAGACCATTGACCTTAATCAGATGGTAAATGTCAATGTTGTCAACACCAATTGAACAATTAAGAATATATTGAACATTTCTGCAATGCACACCTGTGCAGTTTGATCTGATTTTCCTGCTTCTACTTTGACTGTCCCTATACAATTGACTTAGTTTCCACTGAGTATATAGACAGACCATTTCACCTTCGTTAAATCATTTCCATGCACCTGCTTTTCAGATTTTATAACATCAAAATTTTTCCTGAGTACCTATGAAGTTTAGGTCTTTCCTAAGAAGTTAATTCTTTCCTCCAAACAAATGCAACCCCTTTACATGATTTCTCTACTTTCAGTCTGGGATGTGTTGTGCAAAGAGAGAAAGTGGGAGGAGGGAAGACTGAGTTAAAAAGAGGGCACATTTATAGTTGCTTTCAATTAATTTTCACTCATTTAAATCCAAATTTTATTCTCTGTTGGATTACTTACACTTTTAACGCAGTATCAGGCCTCCTAACTTCAGATTTATTGGTTCTCTATGATCTGGAATAGAAATGGCTACATGTTGCCATCACCTAATGTAATTCCTAGAACTGTAGCTCTTTAAATCAGAAGTGCCCTTTATGATCAGTCAGTTTAGCATTCTAGATAATAAGGCCCATATTATACCAAATAACAAGGCATATCTCTACCTCAATAGCTCTTAGTCCAAAGAAAGTAACAATGAATAGTCTATTTTAACATGAACTGAATATCTGAGTTATCTGGGACTCACTGTGTGGTTCATTATTGGTTACTTTTTCTTTGATTTACAATTCCTACACAAAATGTTCAACATCACAAAATTTGTTGCTCTAATCTGTAAATTGTTGATGCAGACAACTGCTGTCTTTACTTGCAAAATAAATTGGAGATAAAGGAATGATTAAGCATGGAAAAATGCAGTGTTTTTGTGAGCCTTAGCTTTTGGAAGATAAATTCTGACTCTTAGGCAGAAGAACTAAGACTAACACCTCAAAAATTGCGTTCTTAGAATTCTGGCAACTCTTTTCTCAAGACCTGAGGAGTAGGTAGACATTTGAAACCCAAATGTGTGAATGAAGCAATGGTGTATATAGGAGGGATATAGGTATGTTAGGAACTGGGGAATTTCTCTGAAGAAGGAAATTGCACAGGCAGCATAGTCTGAAACTTAATCATAATGGAGTCAGGTAATGAAAATGAAAAGTGTGGTAGACTAACATTTAGAACAAGAACAGATAAACTGGGAGAAAGCTAAGATATGCAAAGCACTCTTGGCTCAAAGTGATACAACTGCTTGTGTCCTACCTCTGGGGACAGGAACAGGAAGGATATAAAAAATGCTACTGCAGTAGCACTTACTGAGAGTAAATCTAGCATGGGAATTGTCAAATTCATGAGAGGTAAATGCATAAAGAGGGCAGGAAGAACATAAAAATAACAGTCCAAAAAGAATGAAATTTACCAACATATTGAAGACTCTAAAGTTTTTTTTTTAATCAAAAACCAAGTAAATTTCTCCTACAATTCAAGAAGAAAACGAAATGGTCCAAATGCCCTACCCCTAACAAACACAGCAGACTGAGAAAGTCAAGGAAACTATCACAAGAAAAAGGGTGCCTTTTATGAAATGGAATGTTTGCTTGAATGAAAAGAGGAAAGGAAACTAGAGGGGCTGGAAAAGAAATTGATGTATGAACAAGAAATGCTCAAATTGATTTTATAAACATTTCATATCAACTATCACTTTTGGTATCTCAATCTCTGACTATGATCAGTAAAAAAGCTATAGAGATTCTAATGGCCTATTAAAATTAAATAGGTGAGTTTTGAAGAAAATCACCAACTTTTCTTCAGAGGTTGGAGAAAAAGGCAGCTGGTGCTTTTATCAAAATATGCCTCCCACAGTAAAGCACTGTATTTTCAGTATCTAGTCTTTATCATGGAAGTGGTACCAAATCCTAGAAGTGGTACCAAATCCAGTCATCAATTCCATTGCGCAGTAGTCCACTGGGAACCAGAAGTGGTTTGCACAGGACAGCTGAGATACTGTTATATGTGGCTTCTCTCTTTTCCCATCCAGCTGTGCAAATAGATGTTTTTCCTTTGCAGTGTTTAAGCAGATCAGTGGAAAAGAAACATGCAATAAATCAATCTAATACTTAAAGTTTTTGAGTCAATTGTGGATAGGCATAAGTGTCTTTATGAACACTGGGGTTAGTGTTTAGCTCCAAATAAAGATTTTACTAAGAAAAAATCTGCTTCAATTAGTTAGACGTTTCTTCCTTCATTTTAAGTAGGGAAGGAAGGGATCAGCGAAACATTTGGGGACATAGGGAATGCTGTACTCTTAAGAGATGAGAAATCTTCCTCTGTACTATGTACATTTCTATCAGGCTTTCTGTACCATACCTTCTATGACTTTGCAATAGAATCTAGCTCTTAGTCTTTTGCTAAGGTAAGGTTGCTTCACTAATCCACAGGATCAGTATCTTTCTTTTTCTACAGGAGATAGGATGACAAATGATCTTGGGTTGTCAAGTCCGGGCCTGTGCTATCGTAGGGAACCACATCACCTAATCCCTTCTTTTAACTTATCTAGTTCCACCTTAGCTAGTGTTTTGCTGCACAAATACTACTAGAAATATGTTCTGAACCAGATAACTGTGCTTAAAACTTTGGTTACTTGAAATTAAATGTATTTATTAATTATATGAACTCATAACTGCATATTTTAGAAGGTCGATAAAATCAGCAAATTGAGCTAACTCTAATACCCTCATGGCTTTCCCCATGATAAAGAATGACATAGAGAAAATATGCAGCATGGTACCTTAAAAGCCCACAACACAATAACTTCAGTGAGATATTACAATTAAGATCAGCTTTACAATCTCATTTTGAAAATCCATTTAATCTAGTCTTCTTGCAGGATGTATTAGTCAGGGATTTCTTTTGTTTATGCTTCATATGCAATAGGTAGTGATGTGTTAACTATTGGAGCTTCTTTTCAGGTACAGACAGTTTCAGTAAGAAGGCTCATTTCAAGGTTCATTAGGAATATATTTTTGTTGTTGCAAATTACTAAACACTCTCTTCTTTTTAAACATTAGGTGAGGCTTTGGTTCAGCCAGTAAAATGTAACTTTTTAAGCTAGAAAGGCAAAAGGAAATCTTTAGTATAATCACTGATGCAGAGAAATGTTAGCCTTATTCCTTTCCCTTCTCCCCAGGCTTTAGAGCTATTTATTTTTAACAGTAGGTAATGCTGAGTTCAGCTTGAAGACTGGATGAAAAAAAAGCAGATACTGAGCACATTATAGTAGGGTGAAAAAGCCTATTTTATTCAAAGGATGATGGGACTAGACTGCAAAAGTCTGAGTTACTCTGCAACTCACTCTGAAGAATGGACAAGGGCTGTGCTGAAGTACTTCACCAGTCATTTTTCAGTGCTGTGACATACAATCAGTTTTTGATTACCCAGGTCGAGATTACCTGAACAGGAAAAGCTATCACATTCAGAAATTAGTTCCACAAATGCTAACCAAAGCAGAACTCAGTACTTCTCAGTCAAAATGTAATTTCTACCTATTTCAAAAAAACACACTTTGAAATGTGTCCACAAGAGGAGCAGAAGGACAGAAAACCTTCAGAAATGCTTTACTTTTATTTTATATTTCTCTAAAGCTCATGGAAGACTTTAAAATCACAAATATTTTTAAAAAACACTCATTTTTCAGAACACAGGAAATCAAAAAATCCTGTTGGTACAATGACTAATATAATCTGCTGTAGTCATTCACTGAAGGTATTAAGACTCCAAAGAGCTCAAATATTTAGAAAATCTCAAAAAATGAAGAAATTTTTTGATAAGATATGATGTCTATTATTTCTAGATTTTATAATTTTCATTCAATTTTCATTCAGCTCAAATATTTAGAAAAATCGAAAAATGAAGAAATTTTTGGATATGAGGTCTATTATTTCTAATTTTTATAATTTTTCATTCACGTTTTTTTGGAAGCTAAACTGGAGTTCTGGAGTAATATGCATTTTACAGGGACTCTTCCATTCCCATTTTTTCATAAATGACTTAGTCAGGTGTCTGCTGGATGTATCATAATGGGCTTGCACATATAAAAAGAATGGTAAGTTTTTTAACATCTGATTTTATGAAAAAAATACCTTCAAAATTACATACCAGGAGTTCTAAAAAAAATATTTGATGGACTGATATGTGTGAAAAAAATATTATTTAGTGAGGATAATTTTGTCAAGGAAGCACAGTTTTCACTTTCTAAGGCATAGTACTGATTCAAGTAATGAAATGTTTAAAAGGCAATATTAGTGATACCTAAAAGAATTACTCAGTAGCTGTGCATTTTCTGAATCTGTTCCTTAACCATTAAATATTATGACTAAAATCTGAATAATTCACTGAAAAATTCTTAGTTTAGAGTAAGAGTATTTAAAATTATATCACTATTTCAACATGTTAAGAGAAACAAGCTCTACTAGTAAATTAGTTCCTGCAGCAATCATTAAGAGCCTTTCCTCTTCTTTTTTACAAAAACTAACCTCTCTATTATCAGTCTTGCTGCATACAGAATTACTGTATTGCTTGATGGACTTATGTTCAGAAATCCTACTTATTCAACTACACTGGTGTGATCATTTTGACATTTTTTCATGTTACTCATGAGCACTATCTATGTCTCTCTTCATCTGCATTGTATTGTGCTCCTTTGTTACAGTTATGTGTTGCAGAAATTTTTTGCCTCAGCCCGGTACAATGCTGATGAAAATCAGAATCTGTAACTATAATTAAGGTAGGACATGTATAATGTCCCATGATTTCATTTTACAGTAATGTTTCAGGCAATTAAATACTGTAGGCTTTTGTTCATTTTCATAAATATCAATATCTTAACTTTGTATAACTTCTAGTTTTCTATAATTATATGTATCCCCAACTCACATATGCTTATCTTGAATCTTCTCATCTCAGGGATCTGATATTTAACAATGGTTTTTTGCTAATTTTTAAGACTTCAGAGATTCCACTAACACTTGTTTATAGACAACACCAATTCAACTGTCTTTGAATAACAAGCCATTTAATTAAAACTAAAAATATTTTTCTGAAATCCCTATCAAGATGAATCTCTTTAGGCAAAAACCATTAATAATTTCATGTTAGGGTAACACTCGTCACAAGGATACAAGCTTGAATTAATATGCAGTGGCAAGATAAGTGTTCAAAGAGAATCTGTTATCACCTGATAACCTACACAAGAAATTTGATGGATGGTAGAAACAAAAGAAATGGAGTAGGGCAGAGAGAAGCACAAGCAGAAAGTAAGTAACATGTGAAGACTAACCCAATCCTACTTTCTCTTCTGAAGCGTTAACAAATAATTCTAAAATTAATTCCTTGCATGAGTCTTACAAATTGCCATCATGGTCGTTACACTCACATGTGGTGCTTATTCTACATTGCTTACATGGTAATCAAATAACCCACAATCAGTCGTTAGTCATCCTTATTGCACAACTGTGGCCTATCAGAGCTTTGTCACCAAACATTGGACAATATTAAGATGTTATTTAGTCACTAAGAAAAAGTTCGTGCTGGTTATTTAATTGACAGCTTAAAGAATAAATTTTGTATAGCTGGCTGCTACATACATATAAAAGGCCAAACTTATATTTCATTTCACACTATTGCCTTTGAATTTATTGGTTTGCTTTGTTGTCCTTGGGGAACCACTTTGAATGCAAGAAAACAGAGTTATAATAGTTAGAAAGAAATCAGTGGTTACAGGGAAGGTGATCAAACAGTAAATAAAATAACCATTTATAGCTGATTTAACAGTTTGCCTTTATGTGTTCTTGGAATTGCATCTCAATAAAGCACAAGCTAAGATTTAAAAACACACAATTTCAAAGGTAACATGCAAAACAACTTGACTCTTTTGCCAGATTCCACCCTGAGGGTAATGGCATGCTTCAAAATATCGCTTGGCTAGGCTTTTATTTCTGGCAAAAAATATCTTCCACAAAATTGTTCTGTTCTGCAGCATAGCAGCACTAATTTATAATCTATGCTTCAGTAGCAAGAGGCATTCTGTCTTTTCCTCTCACATTTAACATTTATATTTACTTTATTCCCTGCCCATTTTTATTCTAGTTGCTGCAGCAACTGCATTTTTAAAAAAGCTATAATAAAAACTGGAGCTTAAAAAAAGGACTGGAAAAGTAGCACCTGAAGAAAAGTTTGTCTCTCTGTCTGCTGATGACCTATGGGGTATAACAATACAATGCTGAGCTCATACATTATATTTTCTACTTGGAGATCTCTTGGCTGCTTGCACAGAGCAGAAAGTGACTGAATTGATTTCATAGATGGGAGGGAAAGGTGGAAGCAGAAGTGGAAAAAAAATTACATACAAGGTGTATACAAGATCAGCACAAAAAGAAAGTAGGTCTCTTCATTTTCATATGCTCTGGACCAAAGTGTCTTTGCACATTTTCTTTACAGTTTTTCTTAAAACATATCAGTTACACACAGAATCCCCAACAGTTCAGGAGAACAGTGGTAATCCACTAGCAAGGGTGAAAGATATAGTAAGGAATTGGAATCAGAGCCATAATTCAGTACATGTAGACTACTAAACATCTTAATTTGGCAATTATTTTTGGTCTTGTCAGCCTTGCTGGATTAAAAGTAGGAATGAAGCAGCTGCTGACTTCTCCACATATAGCTATTGTGTCATTCATTTCTTGAGTGTTCCTTTGCTCCCTAGCCACTGCATTGTCGCATGTGTTCACTCTTCATTGTCACATGCAATACCATCATTTATGATTTTTTTTCAGGGTATTGTCATGAAAAATACAGCTCATCCTCAAGACCAAAGAAGTGATTGTGTGTAAAGTGCACATTACCTAATCTGTAGCAAGGAGCAATCTAGGGTCACGTAGACACTTGCCTCTTCAAGGAAGCAGTAGAAGCAATTTTTGGTCCTGAGCAGTATTTTCTTATCAGCATAGCTCTTGCTGTTCCTCTTTTTTTTTTTTTCACCCTTGTTACAGTTTATTTTATTGCTATTGTATTGCTTGAAAGAGAACTAATGCACAATTTACACCAAAAAAGTAAAAAGCAGTAGTAGTTTGAGCTGTTTCAGTAGATTAATTACTTTTTCATAATTGACTTTAACTCATTACAACTCATCACTTACGGATTTGAAAATATTACAAATCCACTCATTCAGAATTATGATCAGATTTAGGTTTTCCTCACACTGCTGTATCTGTGATTCCTGATCTGATATCTGATAGAGAAAAGCAAGCCTCCATTATTGA
This sequence comes from Aleadryas rufinucha, assembly GCA_013397815.1. Classification (NCBI taxonomy): domain Eukaryota; kingdom Metazoa; phylum Chordata; class Aves; order Passeriformes; genus Aleadryas; species Aleadryas rufinucha. Next base: position 70,524 of record VZTH01005388.1, read on the forward strand.
CATAATTGTGTTTTCTTACCTGTTTTTATTTGCCACCTTTTTCAAATCTAGGATATAGCTTCTTCCTTATGTAATTTTATTAGCATTCTGCATGAAACACACCCTTTGTTACTGCAGATAGCAAGGAGTTATCTTCATGTTACATGAGTTGTCACGTGGGAATTTTAGTATGATACAGTTTAGAGATTCTGGGAAGAAGCTTGCTCAATTTTCATCTTCCCTTGTTTTTGTCGTTGGCAGTACATCTGCAAACTGAAAACTATTTCTGTCCTTTTGTCTTAGATGCCTCTGGGCACTAGAATGCTAAAGGCACTTGTTTACAAGGCAGTGAGAATAGGAGCACAAACCCATTTTGATAGATGATCTGGGTTACTCTTCAGACTTTCCTGTTGTTTTATTGATTCACTGAACAGAAAGACTAATTCAAGTTCATATTCTGTGTATTTTCTCTGATCTTACCAGAATTCTTCACCCTCCCCCAAGATTAAACAAAATAATTTTGTCTTTCTATCTATCAGCACTGTGACAGCGAAGTAACCATCAACTAATCAATTTTATTGCGAAACTAATTTTTGTTTTAAACAAACATCACCATATTTTGTTGACACAATTAAATGATTTGAGTGTTATGCCATATATCTAGTACGCCCCCTTGGGAGCAGGTAAAAGCTACAGCAGAAATCATGACATACGTGCCTCTGCATCAAATTAAATATTTTCCCCTTAATCCTAACACCAGCAGCTGTTAGGCACAGTGGCTTACTGCACATAGCCTATATAATGAGACAGATGTAGGCAGTTCAAGTTCCTCTGCTGAATTCTGAATAAAGACCATCTCTCCAAGGCCGCTAAGTCTTATTGCTGTTGAAATAGTCATCCTCAAGCAAATAAATACATTTGACGTTCAGATTTTATAAAGGTGAAAAACAGCACTGTGTTTTTATTATTAGGGAGAGAAAAAATAAAGAGGCTTGGTAAATGAAATGCAGGAAACATCCATAGAATTTGGTGCAAAAATAATTTGTTACACTATCCAAAAAGGAGTCAAATTAATCCTCTGCAATAACTACAAAAGTTCTTAGTAAGCCCAAAATTGGAGGTGGCTATTCCCAACCATCAACACAATGTCCTGGAAAAAGTAATTTACTGATTGTGCAAAAGAACAGAACTGTCTGCAGGTGGATGACATAGCTAATTGACCCTTCGTATTAAGAGCAGACATAATCTGTTTCAAGCTCCATTTTATTTATCTCCTGTTCCATTGCTTAGCAGGCTGCAAGGTTAAGGGCAATCCTTTCACACTACTTGACAACGTGAAGACAGCTTTTCCATATTTGAACAATAAAATCCTGTTCAAAGGACTACAGGACCACCAATTAAAATTCTCCTGTAAAATAATTTGAAAATATGATCGGTAACTGAGAGCAGAAAAAGCCGAAGCAGATCACTGCTTGAAGCAATGTGCTGATTACTTCCTACTGCAATGCGTGTTCTTGGACTTCATTACAAGCGTGGGAAGGGAAGGGGGTTTGGATTGTGGTTGGGTTTCATGTATTAAAACAGATTAGTCTAAATTGGAAGTGTAGTATAATTATGCCTTTTTTTTTTTTGAGCTGGATGAAAATTGGTTGTGCCACTGTAACTGAAATTGCTTGTGCTTGGAGGGCCAAATCCTCTCCCTGCTGTGTTGCCAAAGTAAACAAGTTGTTCAACAGAGTTTGAGGATGAATTGAAAATATTTTAATAGGCCATAGTTTACCTGGAAAACCAGAATATAACTGCTGTGTTATATTTGTGGCATCATAGCTCTGCAGAAGCAGGCTGCTTAGTTAATCCCTAGCTGTTTGAAGAAGCACCAGGTTTCCAACATCATTGTGCAGAACTTATTCTTCCTTTAAGAGTTTATTAGTAGACCTTATTACAGTAAGTACTTACCTTGTAAATGACTATATTTCTGTAAGCAAACGTATTAGACTGTTTGGCTAGCTGTTTAGTATTAATTTTGCTCCACAAAGCAGACTTAATTTAATTTTTAGAGTGTTTATTAATTCTGGCAAGAGAAAGAAAAGTGACAAACAGGATCTATTGTATACTTTGTGTAGTTTACTCTTTGCATTTTCTTGGTAATAATTCAGCCCTGGCCAGCTTGAGACTCAGTAATTATTTCTTAGATTGTTACAATAAGCACAAGAACTCCACCACCCACATGCACTTGAAATGAATCATATAAATTGCACCCTTGTGTTTTAAATATTCAATGAGTATCAATGAACACATGATTTTATTGCAGCCTTGTTTTGTCTTCCTTTTTATCCAAATCGTAAAAGTAAAAAGTGAAGCAACATTTAATTCAAATAGATACCACTTAATCTAGCTCTAAGACACCATTACTTGAAGAACAGGAAAAAAAGTTTGTGAGGTATAGTGACTACATTAGTGTAATATTGGGTAAATTATCTCATACATGGATGGAGCTGGTATTGTAAAACGCTGAAGACAGACAAAACCAAACAAACATACCAGAAGCTAAATAACTGGACTGAATCATAAAGAGGGATAAGCACCCACCAAATGTTCTTCAATAACCTGAAAGAGTGGGAAGAATGCTTGTAAGGGTCACATGGGGAATGACTGTATTATAAAATATTGGAATGACATTTTGAAATGAAAATTTAGTATTAAAGTGGGAAGAATCACCTTCCAATGCAAAAATTTTTACTGAGCTGTCAGCTCTCACTTTTGGGCACTGAAGCAGGATGGAGCAGATCTGAATGCAAAGGATTGAGATAGAAAGAACCATAAAACTATACATCAGAAGCCTGAGAGTTCTAGATTCTGTCTTGATTTACATAAAATTGAATTAAAAACTATGGGGACACAAAACGCTCATGGATTAGAGGAAACAATGGTTTTTATTCAGGAACTAATACTTGTTTTGCATACACAATAAGGTTGTAGCTTTCTGGAGTTCCAGACTGCTTTATTCTAGAGATAAAGCTCAGGAAAACTTTACAAGTAAGCATGAAATAACTAAAAAATAAAAAACCAATTCGTTTAAGAGATTCTTTCCATTTGATGAAAATCTGATGGACTTATGTTGGGGTGCATTGGGCCACTGGAAGCCTGCCCACGACTCCTAACGCCCTGCCCATCACCTGGGCAGACGAATCAGAGAGCGAAGGGTCATCAGAGGGCGAGACCCAAGTTTGAAGTCAGCAACTCTCCATCCTCAAGGCGTGTTCTGGAGTATGACCCCTCCTTTGGTTCCAGAGTGTTCTTCCATTCTTTATTCATGATTGGCTCCCTTAAGTGATGTTTAATAACTGCCTTATTGCCTATTCTATTAGGCTCTGGAAAGTTCTGTTAAGTTCGTTTCTTCATTGGACGTTGATTGTTAACCCCTCCTTTAGCTGTTCCTTATTGGTTGTGTGTGTCCTGGATCCTCCCATCATCCGCATCCCTATTGGACCGTTGTTTGTCCCCACCTACCCATATAAGACCATGTAACCCTGGACCCTCCGGCCATTTCCCTTGCTCCTCCTTTCCGTGCGAATAAACTCGGGAAATGTTTTGGAAGTGGCTCTCTCCCTCGCCTCTTTAGCCTCTGGCAAACCTGGGTCACCTACCTCAGGGCGCGCCCTGCCTCCGCTGAGCCGGTGCTGCCCGAAGACGCAGCCGCCGAGACACAGCATTTCTAGTGCGTGTCTGCGGGAAGGTCACTGCTGCCTCGCTTGGGATTGCAGCCCAGCTAGGCTGACCCCTTCCAGGAGCAGCGACAGACTTATTTTCAATTTTTACTCCAAAGCAGACAAATAGATCTCATTTAAATAATTGACTACTTCTTTACATTTCATATGGACTTACTAGCAAGATTTTTTTTTCTGTTTGTTTTACAGCTTGTTTATAGTCAATTCATCTCCTGTTTATATCAAATGCTTAGGAATTTAAATAAAATTCTTTTAAATCTATTATTGTTACATTTCTAATTCCTTACATTCCTCAAAAAAAAAAACCACCAAAACCCCACAAACAACAAAGTCAAATTGGAAGAGGTCTAAACTTTAAAATACTGATTCTTTCTGTGATGTTAGAAAGATAAAGAACCAAAAGTATCACTGTTTTTCCTGTATTTAAATTTATATATACAAGGAACAAATATCTTTTCAACCCATGTAATAAATAAATAATTTCCAAATTTGACAGCTAGTATCAACCTTATTTCAAGTTCCTGGATAATTTGTGCTCTTCACAGAAATTCTCTTCATTACCAAAATAAATTCTACTTTTTTCCCGAAATTGTTTAATTTTTTCAACTAAAGAGCTACTAGTGCATTACTGTCTTTCTTCTGCCTCCCTGACAGTTTCACTAAACATTAGTCAACCTTGTACATTCAGTGATTTTCCACAGATGTTATGATCTGTGTTTTGTGGAGAAATTCACCTGAGCTACGTAAGTTGGCACACTGATCCACAGGTATTTGACATACTCACATTCCAGTCAATTAAATTATCCTATTAGTTTTTCAGAAAGTCAGTCATCACCCCTATGATTTTGTTCCCCATTCTTAAGCTTAAGAATGGAAATAACAAAAACCTCAATATAATGCTGAGGATGGTTACTTACTGGCAGCAACACCACCCATGTTTGTTCAGCATTTGCCTTGACAGCACATCTTATCTTGCTGTGCTTGGAACCTGCACATAGTTCTAAATCACATACAGCAGCAGAAGGGCCAATTTGAACTCTGCCTTTTCCCAGGGACATATTATTTAGCATTTTCTAAAATCCAGTCTTCAGTATTACACCAGTTAATATGTTTAATATTGATCCTGCTTTGAGCAGGATGTTGAATCTGATGGTATCCTGAGGCCCATCCTAATCTGCAATTGTGAAATCAGGATCCGAAAGGCCTCATATTCTCTATTTGCAAATATTTAGACTATTGAGGCATGCTAAACATAGTTCCAGTACTGCTTACATTTCAATTATTTTTAATACATGCTGTGATACTCCTTGAATAATTCATGCTTCCAAAAAATTAGAGAGGCACACATTGCTGTCAATCTGTCCATGTGTTCCACTGCTGTTCAAAACAAAACCATGTAATTCCTGATTCTATATCCTATCCTGATTTTTCCTTTGATTACAGGGGAAAACATTTCATTTATATTGCTGAAAAAGACATCAGAATCAAACTCACTATTTGTAGAGTATAGTGACATATGAGAAGAGAAATGTTAATCCCTAGCCTTGATATGACCAAAACTCTTTTTTTGGATTAAGTGAAAATTTCACAGTAACCATTTTATAACCTGTATTTGTCACAAAATACCCATGAATTTTTAACAAGGATATGAACTGAGGTTACTTTTGACGATGTTATGGCCAAATCACCCAAGTACAATAAAAAATGTTAATAAGAAGGAAGTGAACAATATTACTACCTTACAAAAGCACATTTTTTTCAAGAATGGGAGGACAGAACAATTCATATTGCTAAAGACTAATAACTGGACCTGATCAGTGTTAGCTTAAATCCCACCATTGCCCTGCACAAAAAGAAATAAACAGCAAAACTGGTGTCAGTATGAAGAGGTCAGTTTAGTGGAGGAGTTTAGAGTGGTTTAAACCTAAACTCTACCAACCTGTCTGTTAGTGTGGGAAAGAGATGAACTCTTCACTGCCTCTCCCTAAATACTTATCTCAAATATTTTGTTCTTGATCACATATACAATATCCTCTATAGTAAGGACACAGTTTCTCGTCCTTCCTTCAGTACTTCAGGTCTAAAAAGACAAAATAAATACCCTTTCTCAGCATGAGTTGCCCTTTTCAGGATCTCCCAAGGACTGAGCATATGCATGTCATGGAATGGGAGGATTAACAAAAAATTTCTTATAGTAGTCTGATAGAGAGATTTAGGTTTCCAAAAATGTTCCAGCAGATGATTATCATCTCAGAGAATTTCCTCTCATTAGACATAACCCCTCAGCAAACTCTTCCTGTAGTGAAGACTATTTTTCAAACCTCAGGATAGGGACAATTTTTTCATTCCCTCCCTCAGGGATTTTACTGCTCATGAAAGTGCTGGCTCAACAGTCCTGAGGTTTAAGTTGTTATCCACAACATTAATGAATAATGCAACATAGCCTCTAAAACTGTTCCAGTGAAATGAATGGGGTTATTTGGGTCATAACAGAACTGCTAAGCAAATTATTTTTTTTTAATAGGAAATGTTCTTTCTATAGTGAATGCTGCTAGGTATTATAGTAGGAAAATATATTAATTTGAATTTTTTTTTTACACATGTGTATCTCTAAGAACAACTTTTCCTCAGCATGGTTTAGGAAATACATTGTGAGATGTTGAATTTGTGACTGGTTTTGAAAGTCAGATTGTTATTAACAGCACTGAGATAAGGAACAGCAGAGGGTTGTTTGTTGTTGGCTTTTTGGTATGGATGCTATCTAGAGTGGAACAACACAAATGCTTTCTGCTGTAATGCAAACAGATTATGCAGATACAAAATCAAACAAAAAATTGGCACAGTTGCTATACTATAATGTAGCAATATATATGTATTTCTAGACTAAAAGTAGTCACTCCTGAAAGGTCTTTTAGGTAAGCAACTCAAGAGGATCCAGTTCAGCATTTTTCATGGTAAGATTATACAAAAGCATATTTACAGGGCTAAAATAAAAGGAAGAATGTCACTTTGGTGATGTAGAAAATACTGCATTTTTGTCTGATGGCAATTATGTTGATTGTAAAAATTTCTATTTCTTCCTTTTCAAACATTCTGAAATCAAAATTCAAATCTCACGTTAACTAAAATTTACATATCTTATTTTTTTTTTTGTCTCCAGCACAATTGAAAACACGGGGCTTACTTTTTACAATTTTGCTCTCACCCACTTTTGACAAAATGAGAGTGTTCTAATGAAAGCAAAAATGGAATGGTATCTTTTTGGTAAAAATGCTTACATGACATAAGAATATATTTTATTCAAAATCATAGAAATAATTTTAGATAAAAGGATGTCAAAACTAACTAATATTAGTTTATCTTCTGTAGGGAAATCTACATTTACTGAGTTTAAAACTTCACAGGAAACAAAACCCTGAAGGGGTTAAAGGGGGTGGGTGGGGAGAGAAAAAAAATACCCTGATTTCAAAGTAAAAACCATATTTTTACTCTAAAGATAGATATCAGGAAAAAAGTAGTTAGGAACCAGTATTATGACAAGATAATGACTTAAAGAATTTAATTTGCTTTATGCAATTCATCAGAAAATCTCTTCAAAAAGGTCCTGTCTCCTGCTCTTCTTTCAAGAAGAAAAGCAAGGGAAACCCACATACTACTCTCATCGTTGACCTGTATATGACATTTTCTAACCAACAGTCTTCAAGCATCATAGATAACTCTAAGGAAATGAAAAAGGTACAGCTTTAGCTAGTAAGAACAAGATAATAATTTCAAACATATCAGAATGGCTATCACCCCCTTTTTATACTTGTATTCTTTACACAGTAAGTGGCCTTTGAAACTCATTGATGATATTCACATCTAGTGGACACAGGACAACACCTCAGGGCTCCCAGTATTAATTAATATTTTAAGAAATAAAGGATGCTGTCCAGAAGATTAATCTCATCCAACATCAGATATTACAGTTGTGTGGGATAAACACACTTGGGATTTCCATCTTTGTTCCATAGTTCTGTAAACTATTTCATGCTCCCTGACTTAACTTCCCAGAGAACACGAACAAGTTAGACTCATTTTAGCTGTAATGCAGTTCTGCTCCACTCAGCCTCTTGGCACTCAGAGGGCAGTTCTTAGCAAGCTGGTGCCTCAGCTTTAGACAATCTACCTTTTTTCTCTTTGTATCACTGAGAAAATTGAAGACTAACATCTCAAATCAGCCTAAGTATATTTTTCCTCTGTTTTGCCACAAAGCCTCACTTGGTCATTTCAACCCTTACACTCCCTTTTAACAACACCTTGAATGAACAGCTGCTCTCTATCCATTCTCCTTCCTCCTGTATATCAAGGTTTACTTAGGGAACAGTACTGCAGTAGAAGCATAGACCAGCCTTACAAACTGCAGTGTAAATTAAGGCTTCTGTCTATCTAATAAAGTATGGCTTGTGTCCAGGTATTATATTTATCCCAAGTACTATCTCCACCTGAAACCCAGAAACAAGCAAAATAATCTGTTTAACTTTCTAGAGTAACAGGACTGTTATAATGTCAGCTGAAAAATATAACACTGCTGTTTTCACAGACATGAAAAAATATATGCTAACATTAGAGGACTACAAAGGCTAGGATCAGTAAGCATCAATGGGTATGTTGTGCCCATTGAACAGAATTGTACTTTAAGGAGGACAGATGCCAGTGTAAGTGCCCTACCTCTCCTTGGACAGCAGTGACATCACAGCCCCTATTTCACTTCTCTGGTTCCCATTGACAAGCCTCAAACAGGAGAAATTAGACATTCAGACTCAATCACAAATATCCTCTGATTGCATCTCAGGATAGAGCCTGCTTTTATTTGCCCATAGCAGGAGAATACTCAAGTCCTTTCTAGCAACTTGCAATAACATAGCCATAGAAAACAGTTGTAGAGATGATCACTCTTATTTTAGGGCTGTTCATAGAACTGAAAAATTTAATCCCTGAGAAACTCTGAAACATTAAAAATAAGCTATAAGACTATTTGAGCTGTTATTGATAGATTTCCATACACTTTCATATCTTGCACCTTGAATAAAATAATTTCTAGTATATGAGCACCCCTTAACAAATGAAACTCATGGATCCAGACTTTTTGCTGAAGTCCCTTCCTAGTAACATAAGGGGGACAGGGACAGAATTCTTCTGGTGAAAGTGAATTTCTTATACTTGGAATTTCAAAATGGAGAAGAAAGTTGTTGAGGTCCAGTGGGTCCCCTGGGATTGACAGCCTGGGTTTAGGGGCAACTTAGAATAGGTGGGATGTTTTGAAAAGACACCTCTTTGGGAAAGCTCTGCTAATTGAACCTAGTAAAGGCTCCTCACAAACAGGTTCACTAATGATGACTCAGTATGGACCTCCCTCCCCTATACACATGCACACTCAAACCTTTTAAATCAGGAAACATGCCTCCGCAAATGAAAAAAAGTATTGACCCAAATGGTAAGTGACTTCAGGGAAGACTACGATATACAGGCTCTCTTCATTTGGATTAGCGGTTGAAGGATGCTGGTAAATTAATAAAGTGCAACAAAACATGTTCTGCTAGCCAACCCTGCAGCAAACTACTTTGCAGTCATGCCAGGAGATTGTCCTTTGTCATCTGTTTATGATGCCTATTGCCAAGAAAAATTCTGTATGCTGCCTGTTCTAAGAGTGGCAAGTGCCAGCCTTGACTGTAATTATGGGTTTTCCAGACAGCTGTGATAGTATTCAGATGTTAGCATGATGAAATGAGCTGAAATGGGACATAGAGAACAAGCTGGCATACCAACGTCATGCACATGGGAGCATCTTAACTACATAAAAACTTATATGGCTGCTGAATTTGGTGCTTGATGGATTCTCATTTTGAGTGGGGTTTGCAGGATGAATCAGATATCAAAACTATGCCTAAGTTCTTCCTGAACATTCAAACATATGTTGTCAATTCTATTTTGACGTGAGGACATCCTTAGTGATGTGTAAAAACCTGAAACTGGAAGCTCACAAAAGATCTGAGCTAATGAGACCCATGCAGTTGCTGAAGATCACTAAATATTCCTACCTGACAAAAGCGATAGTCATATCTACAACTCTAACTTTAGAGTTAAAATTTTAACAAGGGCTTATGTATTCAAATTTCTATTTAGCAGTGTATATATCATACACAACATGGACTGAAGCCAACCACCATCCTGTACTCATATACTCTTGACTCCTAAAAGGCAAATAAATGTGTAGCAAAAATTTTGATTGATTGCAGATGACTGGGATATATCTGTCCTTAGAGAAGTATGGAGATCTAAGGAAAGCTAGCTAAATACCCATAATATACGTACATAAACATATCCTTTTCTATATCCCCTGAAATGAAAACTCAAATGAAACAAAGATGCACCACTGACCTCTCCTGCTTTAAGCAGATGACTTTGAAGGAGCATGGTCTAGATAGGACAGACCAGCATTGTCTATCCAACAAAGAAAAGGAAGCAAAAATGCCACACTAGAGTTAGTGAACTTGAAAACCAGAGTATGCAAAAGCTTATCACATAACTGATTCTTGTAACAATGCATAATTTGACATAATTTCAATTTATTATCCATCTGACATATCTATTGTGTCCTTCCTTATTAAATTCTGCTCTACTTGGAACAATAGCTGCCTCTTTGACCTATAATGACATTTCAAAGGCTGAAGAATAATTATTGAAATAAAAGCCTCATAATGACTATCTAATACCTTCCCACACAATCTTTTCTTGTGCAGAAAAGGCTTCCACTCTTGGTGGTATCCTTTTAAATTTTTTTTTTGCCTTTTTTTCCCCAACTTTAAATACATGGGCACAAAACTGAAATGCACTGCCACAAGTTCTGTAAGTGTATTGCATTATATGAACACCTGTAAATGGAAGTTGCATGAAACTCAGTTACGTTTCTGCAGTCAAATAAATAGGTGAACGTTCAAGTCAAAATCTTGCAAAAATAGGAAGAAAGGGTGTAC
>VZTH01005389.1:0-33516 GCA_013397815.1 Aleadryas rufinucha
GGGGGGGCTCTGCGGAGGCTCTGCGGGGGCAGCGGGACTCCCCCGCGGGGCTGGGGCTCAGGAGGCTCAGCGGGGGCTCTGCGGGGCTCTGTAGGGCAGGGATGCTCTTCGGCTCGGCCCCCCCCCCCCCCCCCCNNNCCCCCCGGCAGAGCAGCCCGGCCCCGCGCCTGCGGGGGGAAGCGCTCTTATGGGGTGCAGCTCTTTTGTGGGGTGCAGCGGTTTTGCGGGCGTGTCACCCAGCCCTGGACAGAGCAGATGTCGGTGTGGGGGGCTGCGGGGCGGGGGTTCCGGAGACCCAGGCCTCTGGCAGCACCCTGAGCTGGGCACGGGCTCCTGCATCCTTCCTGCTGCCCCGCTGCTGTCCGGGGTCAGACCGGGACACTCGATGGGTTCCTTCCTGGGATTTCTGTGAGCATGTCCTTGTAGGAGACAGCTTGGAGAGCTCCTCTCGCTGCCGGTGACCTGGCAAGGAACGCTGGGATAACGTTTCCTTTTCTGGCCCAGTCTGTTCCCAGCCCTGCAGAGAAGGAAGGCCAGTGGGGTCACCGGTTTGGGCACAGGCAGAGGCCAGCCCCCTATCCTGATGCAGGGTTGATGGCAAGGGCTGTGCAGAGGAGCTCAGGCAGCCTCTCCTGCTGAAAGACATCTATTGCTGTTGGGAAAACTGTGTTCCAAGCGCACCTGTACCAGCATGGAATTAATTGCATCAGCCACAGCCCAAATGCTGCCAGCAGCATGTGCAGCTGCGTGCCTGCGCCCCGTGATGCCCTTTGGCATCGCCCAAGGGATGCTGCAGGAACATGGGGTTGGACTGGAGCTCTCAGGGAAGACAGATGGGATGGGAAGTGCCTCCTCGAGCTTCTGCATCAGGTGGGAAGCTGCCCTTGGATGGGTGGCATCCCTGCCCATGGTGAGGGTTGGAACTAAATGAGCTTTAAGGTCTCTTCCAACCTAATCCATTCCATGGTTCCATGGTGTTGCATGGGGACATGCTGAGAGCAGCAGTCAAACACCCAGGAACGCTGAGCCCATGATGGATCCAGTACCTTTAAAGAGGTAAATAAAGTTAAGAGAGTGTTTTTCCCTGCTGTAGCTGCCCTGAGCTCTGGTTCTGCCAGCCCAGGTGCCCACAGGCGTGTCACGGCTCCATATCTCTCTTGCAGGCAGGACACCAGCAAGATGTTTGCTGTCTGCCCAGCAAACGCCCCATTCCGGCAGGGCCGGGGGGCCCCGGCGCTGGGCACGGCCATCCCAGGGGCAGGACATGGGCCGGACTCCAACTCCAACTTCGTGGGAGAGGTGTGTGACAGCAACGAGAACTGGAGCCAGCCAGCGCCCGGGTCCCCGCCGGAGGAGGGCTCCAGCCGGAGTGAAAACACCACAAATCCGTCTGATAATCTGCTGTTATTAATGCAGAGACAGATGGTCCAGGGCCGGCTTAGGGACACCGCCCCGGGCCTGGGCGACGTGCACCCCGAGCAGGGAGTGCGCAGCCCCCCCGAGGGAGCGGAGGTCGGCGGGGCGGGGGAACAAGACGCTGCCGAGGAGGGGGCCGGGGGATGTGTCAAGCCCCCGAGCTCCCCTGCAGAGGACAACGGCTACGCCAGCAGCTCCCTCAGCATTGACAGCCCCGACAGCACCTGCAGCACCACTTGGGACCCTCCCGCCTCTGCCCCCCAAGCCAGCAGCCCCCCCGAGGCAGGGGTGGCCGAGCCCGAGCCGGGGACCCTCTTCCCGGCACTGGCAGAGGCCGTGCAGCACCTCCAGGACAAGGAGCGCTTCAAGGAGCAGGAGAAGGAGAAGCACCACATCCAGCTGGTGATGTACCGGCGCCTGGCCCTGCTGCGCTGGATCCACAGCCTCCAGCAGAAAGTTGTGGACCAGCAGAACCGGTTGCAGGAGAGTTTCGACACCATCCTGGATAATCGCAAGGAGCTCATCCGCTGCATGCAGCAGGGCCCGGCCATCGCTGCCGCGGCCGCCCCCGGCCCCTGAGGTGCCACCAGCGCTGCCCGGCCCAGCCCTCACCCTCCGGATGGTGTGGTGTTGGCCGGTGGCATCTGCATCCTCTGCCAAGCGCTTACCGGGCCCCTGGGTGCCCACCCTGCCCTTCCCATCTCTCTCCAACACAGCCAAGAGTCCCCGAAGCGTTCATCTCCATTATCACTCTGCATTGGAATTTGTTCTGTCCTGCACCCAGGTCCAGCGTGGCACTGGGCTGGGTCAGCCTCAGGACCTTGGGCTTTGCTGAGCTCGAGGTGACCAGGCTCATCTTTAAACCTAATCTAGTCCATTGTTGAGCCTGGCTGAGACACACCAGTGCTGGGATGGCCGTGCTGGAGCTGCAGGGCAGTGAGGGCCCCAGGGCAGTGAAGCTTCTAAACCTCAATGGGCAAAGCACTTCCAGCGTGTGCTTTATCCCCACATCCCACCTGCACCGGTGCGTCCCTGCAGCCACAGCCCAGCCACTGATAAATGTGGCTTGTTGGTGAGAGTGAGGTGTCCTGGGCTGTGAGAGAGAAAAAAAATCATTCTGAAAAGTGACCTCAGAATGCTGAAAAGTAAATTTAAGTCAAATGATCCAGCACCAATATATGTTTTTAATGTCAGTATTAGAGAAAAGTTAATTTAGGTCTGTGTGTGTGTGCACGTCTGTCTGCTGTGGGCGATGCTCTCACTCAGTGCATGATCCCAAAGCTGCTCATGAACTTGTGGTGTTGGTGTTTATATTAATTTATCATTTGAGAGCAAAGAGAATATTTTTTTCTAATCTGCATTTTATCCAGGGGGAGCTGTACACAGAACCCAAAGAGCAGTTGTCTTAACTAGAGATGGAAAAGGAGCTGCTGTGCGTGTTTGCTGTGCTTTGATGTGTATCCATAGGACACATATTCCATTTAAGTGCTTATGTGCAGGAGCAGCAGTGGGCAGTGAGGGCTCAGCCAGAGGGGTCTGCACTCCCCATCCTGCCCCAGCTGCCAAGCAAAGCCAGGCACTGATTCCATTTGTCATCTGCAAAAGGAGGGTGATGAGGGATTCCAGAGCTGCTGTGTCCCCCCAGCCAAACTGCTTCCTGCCATCGGAGGAGCCACTTCACCAGCACCCCAGTAACCAGCACCATCTGGCAGCCTGGTCAGATCCTGGCACCCACCACCCACCAGATGCTCCTGGACTATGGATGAACAACCATGGCCAAGCCCACCAGCGACCCACGGGCCAGGGGCAGCACCAGCCTCCTCCCGCCCCACATGGGGCACAGCCGGGCTCTGCTCCCCCTGGGGCTGCTGCCAGTGGGTGAAGTGAGGAGATCCACAAAAATTCTCTTCTGAAAAGGACATTTTGATGGCAAAGGGTGCACTCAGCTCAAAGCAACCTGTGCCAGGGCTGGAGGATTCCAGCAGCTTCCCTCAAGGCTCACGCTGCCCTCACCTCTCTCCTGCTCGCTCGCGTCCAGCGCCTGCTGCCTCTGTCATATCCCAGACCTGTGATCGTGGGCATGTTGCACAACTTAATAAAAGCCTTGGAGCTGAAGGAGCCGAGCCCCAGCTGGATTTGTTCCTTGATTTCCCTTCCCAAGCCTGCCGAGCTGGGAGCAGCCGCCCCGTGCTCACCTCAGGGGCTGGAGCGTGCCCAGGTGGCACCGGGGGTGAACGGCAGGTCGAGGGCACAGGTCTTGGCACCTTCCTCCCATCCCTGCATCCCTGGGCATGCTGGCCTGCTGGGTCAGCAACGCTGTGCCAGCACTGGCACTTCATCCAGGCTTCATTTTTAAAGGTTTTTTAAACACCGGTGTGCGTTGCTCCTCCTGTCCCTCCCGTGGCCGTGGGGCAGCAGGGAGCCGGCGCTGGGGTGCAGCCTGAGTGCAGGATTTACCTGGTGCCCCAGGATAACGTGGCTGGAACCGGGGGGACCGGATTCCCGGATTCCTGGCACCCTGCCCTGCGGCCCTGCTCGTGGGGAGGGCTGGGGGCAGCTCCGGGTGATGGGGGTGGCAGATAACAACACCTGAGTGTTGACCCAAAGGTGACTTTGCCTCAGGCTTCACAGAGATTAACCAGAGATGAAAAACCGAGGCTGTAGCAGCCCTTTGAACCCTCCCTCACCTTTCCCCCCGCCCCTTCCTGCTTCTCCTTTTCAGCCTCTGAGGCTGTGGGAATGCAGGGATGCAGTTCAGGGGTCCATGTACAGACACAGCAAGGCATGAAGGGCACAGTGGCCACATTTTTCCATCCTCATCCGTGCCCTGTGGCCAGGGCTGCCGGGAGGTTTGTCCAAGCCCTTGGGGGTTCCATGGGATGTGGGGTGCTCCTCTCTGAGCCCATTTCTCACCTCATCCACTTTCCACAGAGCCCATGCTCCATCAGGTTTGGGGGAACGTGAGCCCTCCCAGCCCCGCAGCGAGACCGAGAGATTCTCTGTTTATCTTGGTCGAATGCTTTACACAAATAATTATTTCCAAGGTAAATATTGTGAAAATCCAGATTATTTGCTCAAGAAATGAAAGAATAACTGTGGGAGCACATCAAAGAGATGGATCTGCTCTGGCAGCAAGAGACTTCCTCCCTGGTTATTGGGAGCCCAATGCTCCTGCCCCAGGACCTGGCTGGAGATGGCCAGAACTGATTTGCAAAATCAACTTCAGACAGAGCTTTTCCACCCCCAGTTCCCGTGCCCAAATGAGATTTGGGAATTAATTAAAAACCTGACCAATTGCAGGGGGAAAAGCAATAAAGACACAAAACACTGCAGGGTTGAGCCCAGGCCAGCTTGGGGGGGCAGGGCCACACTCTGCCCCTGGGACACACCCCTCAGGACACTCTGACCCTGCATCCCTTGCTCAGCCCCCTCTGGGTGCAATCCAGATGGGATGGGTGCCACAGGCAGGCACTGGCATGGGGCTGGGGCAGGGATCTGCCCCAGGACTCCATGCCAGGGATTTCCCCATCCTCAGGGATTGCCAAGCCTCCCTAGAGGGGCTGAATTCTCACCTCACAGAGGGATTAACTTGGCTCTCGGGGAGATGCTCCAGCCCCAAACCCCCCCAGGTCAGTGGGAATGCCACCAGCAGGATCTGGATCCAGCCATTGTTCAGGCAGAAGCCTGGAGCCATGATGGGGCTGGAGCCAGCATGAGGGGGATCTGAGCTATGGACCCCACGGCATCCGAGCCTGAATTCCCGTGCCTGACCGACGGCCCCTCTGGTTTAAGGCCTCCTCTGAAAGTTTATTGTTACTATTATATCAAATCCCTGTGACACTGGGCCGGTTTTACAGCACAAAGCAAGATTTGGCAAACGTTGCCTTGCTTTGAAAGTTAAAATAATGGCATTAAACCAAAATCAAGTATTTATGAAGCTTTGGAGGGAAATATTTTACCTTGTAATTGGAATCCCCTCTAACCCTTTCCAGTATTTTGTGGGTTTATAAAAAAGTCTTTAAAAATAAAATCGAATTATTTGATAACTGATGCAATGAAAGTACAAAAGAAAATTAATAATCTCAGGCCATTATCCAGAGATCCAGACTGGGACACACTTAAAGCATCCCAGGATCCCTTGTTTATTGTGTCTCGGAGACTTCCAGATCCCTCAGGTTTGGTTTGCAGTGGGAAAGGGCTTTCCTTGCTCTCAGCTGGGAGGATGAGCACAGCCAGAGCTGCTCCCCTCACCCCAAATGTCGCATCGAGGCAGCATCCAGTGTGGTGAGAGGTCCCACCCCCCTGGGCACCCCATGTCCCACCATCACCAACCTTCCCAGGCTGCTCCCTGGGGCACGGAGGAGTGAGGCTGCCTGGAGAGATCAGCTCAGCCCTTATAGGATCCATATGTGCCACCGTGCTGGGAGCACCTGCCACTGCCTGGGAGGTCCAGGAGGGTGGTAGGGAGCAGGGGGGGCTCTGTCCTGCTGCTCCAGTCTCTCTGCAGAGAGATCCTCCTTGTCCATCCAGGCTCCTTTGTCCTGCAGCCCTGGGTAAGTGGCACTGACCGGTGAGAACTGGAGGGTTGGAGGCAGATCCTGGGAGTTCACGTGGGCGCATCCCTCCTGTTCCAGCAGCATCCACTGGGACAGAACCACCATTCACAGGATTTTTCAGGCTATTCTCACTCCCTGATGTTTTATATTTCATTTTAACTGCCTCACACTGGCAGAATAAATACAGGAGAAATACAGTCACCTCCTGCTCGAAACAGAGCAGAGCAGCACCGATGCTCAGAGCTCGGGGTGGACAAGGCAGGAGGCAGGACTGGGAATAGCAGGATCTTCCCCCCACCCTGCACTGCTGAGGTGTAAGGACACATTGCAAACCCTGCTGCCCTTCCAAGGCATTTCTAAAACCTTGGAATACATTAAAATCTGGGCATCATCCCAGACTGATCACTGCAGCTGGAAACACGCACCTGGAGCACCTCTGCCTATCCACAGCCAGAACTGGACCACGCTGGGATGTGACCAGCACAGCCCCACTCAGAGTGAGCATCCTCCTCACCCTGGCTTGGATGGTTCATTTTCCACTGCTTGTTTCCCGCTCGTCCTTTCCAGCGGCGTTGGGATGGGCGGGACCTCGAGTGCCGGGCTCTGCCGTGGTATCTGATGGAAACGCAGTTTGAGCCTCCCTTCTTTAATGATTCCCTTTGAAATGTTGTTGCTTCCGCACATCCCCCTTCGGGGTAGAATATTAAGCAAGAGCAACTCGGCTGGAAATTCAGATTGTTTTTGTGTCTGTTTTCATTTACATTTTAATGACAGCGGAATCGTAGCAATCGGGCTGTTTGCAGCAGGGCCAGGGAAAAGGGGAAAAATCACCTGCCACCACCTCACCTTTGCCCTCTGTGAACAGCACCAGGAGCTGGGAATCACCAACTTTTGGCATGAAGGGGCTCTTTTTCCTTTTCACCTGCCCGGGCAGGTGGGATTTAAGTCAGAAATGGGCTCTTGGACCCCTTGCAGGGGCTTTGCCCAGGTGCAGCATTGAGACACGGGTGCACCGGGTGTTTGGTGCTGGGGAAGGGGAAGGAGCGAACACACGGATGCTTTCCATTCGGGATGGTCGGATGCTGAGTCCAAGGGTGCTGGTGCTGCTCCAGGAGCTCGCTGCACCTGCAGGACGAGGGGAAAAGGGGTCCCAGGCATCATCGTCTGCCTTGGACAGAGGTGGGGCAGGATTTCCCCTGTGAGAGCAGAGCCCCATCCCAGGAACCAACTCAGTGCCTCACCAGCAGCCCATGGCTCTTCAGATGAGGTATGGGGATCCAGGCCTCCCTGACAAAACAGCTGGGAGTAAAGATCACTGGAAGAGAGGCAATAAACTCTCGGTTATTCTTCTGCCAGGGAGGCCAATCGAGCTGCAAAGAGTGCCCCAAGGCCAGCCGTACATCATTATTTCCTCGCGCGGGTCCCGTGTGATGTAGTGGCTGTCTCACTGGAGGGAATGCCTTCCTGGTTTTCAGCATCAGCACTGGAATATCTGGAGCCCTGGAAGCATCGGATTGAATCCCAAAAGCCCCAATGCTGCATTTTATTCCTTCAAGATGATAATAATCCGAGTGCTGCATGCATGGCCTGTCCATGAGTGCTTGATTGAGGGCTAAAAACAAAGGTTCTGCCTGGACAGCCAACAAACCCCTATACAGCCTCAGGGGCTCACTGCGGGGGCTGCTGGCTCCTCCTGGGCAGGATAGGGGGACACAATTCCCCACGGGCTGCTGCACATTGGGATGGGGCTGGGAGCTGCCAAAGACGGGCTCCAGCTCCATGACATAGGTGGGACTGCAGTGTCACCACTGCCAGCCTCTGCAGACAGGAACCCCTGGGGTGCAGACTGGGACCAGGTTCCAGCCTCTGGGATGGCCAGACTGGTTTCCAAGCTCTCTGTAGACCACTGGAAGTGAACAAAAGTTCAGGTCGGTGTGGTGGAGTGAGGCTTCCAGCTCATCTGTGCTTAGATTTAAACTGAAGTGCCTGGCTTGGCTGCATTCACAGACTCTATCTATGTTTTCCATCTTGGAATCTCCATTTTCCTCTGTCCTGGCTTAATTTCTTTGCTCTGGACAGGGCTGGAGGGAGAAGGCAGCTTCCAGCTCCCAGTCATGGATGGAGGCTGCATTTTGTACCAACAACAAAGTGAAACAACAAAGAAATGCATTTGGGTGTTTTAAGTCCATTGAGGGCTTGGCTCATTTTGTTTGCCCTTCCCAAAGCCTCCTTCCCCCATGGCTCCAGCCCTGCCCTGCAAGTGGCACCATCTGTATTTTCACGTTTGAGTGCTGCCAGAGGGAGGAGTGGCACCGTGGCACCGCCTGTGCCAGGACCTGAGCGCTGGATCCGATCACCGTGCCGGCCCTTTCATCTCCTGAGTTGTGGCACACTTGGTTTCTCAAGCCATCCAAAAACTTCCCAGGGTGGGGAGATCCAAGCTGACTTTCTGTCTCCTTTGTTTTCTCCAGGAGGGCAAGGAGGAGGGTGCAGAGCCAGCACTGGGGCACACGCACCCCGGCAAACCCGCCGGAACCCGGGAGGAAGGGAAACTTTTTAAAAATTCATGAAAACCAAGGAATACAAAGCCGAATTAGGAGAGCCAGTAGTGCTGGGCTGAGTCTGTTTGGTGTTGATACTGTGCAGAATTAAGTCAGACTGGTCTTTCTTGTGGCCAGAGGGTAGGAAAAGGGCTCCCAGTGGAGAGGACCCAGCCCGGCGCTGGCGATGCTGAGCGGGGATTGATAACCCGGCGCGGGGGGCCGCGGCTCCGATGGATGCTGCTCCGGGCCCAAAAGCTGCATTTATCCCAGCGATAGCAGCCGAGCCAGAGCTGCGGGCCTTGGGGGCAAAAAAGGCTTAAAAACCCATCCTTCATTCATCAGGCAGCTGAGACAGAGAGGGGGAGGAGGGGGAGACAAAAATGATGGAGAACGAATTAAGAATTGGAGGAAACATGGAGGGGGAGCCGCTGTGCCCCGGACAAGGGGCTCAGCCCTGCCTGGACCCTTGCCCACAAAGCCAGGAATGGGCAGGAGTCTGCGTAGGAGGTGCCCAGGAGGGCAGCAGGGCACGAATCCCACCTGAGGTGTCACTTCCCAATCCCCAAATAACACCCCTCTCCAATCCTGGAGCCACCCACCGCAGATGCTGGTGGGTGGGAGGCAGCAATGGGTGCTGAAGTGTGGGGTCCCCTTTCCAGCATCCCCCTCCGGTGCCCTGGCAATGCTGGGTGGCCACTGGGAATTTTGCAGACAGGGGAACGGTGGGAGAAGGTTCATGAGTCACTTCTCATGAGCAAATAACGCAATGTGACAGCGCGAGGCTGCGAGGGGCTGTGAGGGGCTGGTTTTTGGTGTGGAGACCCCTGCACTGAGGGAAACCCACCATGCAGAGAGAATGTGCCCAGCAGCGTGGGCAGGGAGCTGCCGGAGCAGGGGTCAGTGTGGGCGGGGAGCAGACAGGGAACGGGGGGGCTGGAGATGCTCATGGCTGAGACGTGCGCCCCAAAACCTCCCACCTGCTGTGGGGGATTTCTGCTCTGCCCCCAGCTCCTTGGGACATGCAGGCAGCTCGCCATGGAAAACTTTCCGAAGGACTCGGTTTGGTTGCACGCTGGAAGAAAACCAAGTTTTAAAACCTTGAACAGTTGATGAACCAGTTCTTGTTCCCCAGCCAGCCCCAGTTCTGCGCCCGTCGACTGCGGTGCCAGAAGGAACCACGACACGAATCAAATTTGACATTTTACCCAGCCTGGGCCAAGGAAACTCACCCAGAACCTTCTCCACCAGCCCCACAGATTGTGACAGCAGCGTCGTGGCTGGGAAAGCATCTGTCAGCTCTGTGGCGACAAACGAGGCCATGGGCACAGCAATTAACTTCCCGCACCCTCCCAGGTTCAGTATGGGGACACCCACGGCAGGTCTGAGAGCAGATGTCAAATCCCCCTCTCCACTCATCTTTATGGACACCTAAAGTACACTCGGGAACCTGCCAAAGAGGGAAGACCCTCTCTGGGTGCTGGGAATGAGCTGTTTGCACCCCGTGGGGGTCACCTGATGGCCACACTGGTCACCCAGGCCAGAAGCAAAGTGCCACCACCCAACTTCTCCTCATTGAGGAAGGAGTCTTCTACCACGTTACTCAGTGGGGTCCAAAGCGCCAGGATTGCACTGTGGAAATAATTCAAATTAGGCATGCGTGTAATTACCGATATTTTATCCAAACAGGAGGAGCTGGAACATCCCTGGGTATCTGGGGAATCATCTCACTAGATGCAAAGCAGGAAACGATGTGGTGGATGGGGGACAGGCTGATGGGGACCCTGCCCAGGGCTGCCTGGTGGGACAGGGGGACAATAAGTGTCCTGAGGATGTGTCACCAGTGTGGGCATCCCAGCCAAGCTCCCCTTTTGCTGCCCCTTCTGTGATTTATCATGGTGGGGCAACCATCCAGACAGTGGATATCCATCTCCAAGCATCCTAAATGTTTGGAATGCCAAGCTCTTGTCCCATCCTGCTCATTTGCCAGCTCTTTCCAAGCCCTGTCAGAGGAGGCTGCATCCCTGCTGGTTCTGCCACGCCAGGGCCTGCGCCTTCCTCGTGTGTGGAGGACGAGGCTGTGGCAGCTCCCAGCTGTGGGACCTGGCAGATGGAGAAGTTGGGTCCAGAGACCTCCAGGGACTGGGAGCCACTAGGAGAGGTGTGGATTGAAACCAGCCAAGCTCGTCCAGGCCAGCCCTGCTCTGGTTCAGCTCTGAGCAAGTTTTCCATGCCCTGAGTTTCGTTTTTGGGGTTTTTTTTGCTTGGATCAAGCCCAATACACCAAGTTTTGCATGATTTTCTGCCTCCAGCTCCAGACTTTCCAGAAACTCAACCTCTTGGCCCGTGCCAGATGCCTGCTGCCTGCTCCTGGTGCTGCCAAAACTGCCCTGGAGGCTGCTCAGGAGCCGCCAGCTCAAAGCCTGGGCACGAGCCCTACCCGGTGCTCGGCAGCAGCCCCGAGGCTGAGGGGACAAGGTGGGGACGGAGCCCGGGGCATGGGCTCATCCCGGTGCTGCTTGGAGCGTGTCGGAGCAGGTTCCTGCAGTAAAGGTGAAATTTGCAGGGAGCTCCTCTAAAATGAAAGCAGCCCCTGGAGCAACCTTTCCCCAGGAATTACCCTGCTGATTAATCTCTCCCGAAGTCACCGGTGATAAATGAAGCGATTAAGAGACTGACCTGCCTGTGGGGCTGTGGTTTTGGGGGGGCTGGGCAGGGAGAGATGTTCCCCCCACCACCATTTGGGCTCTTTACAGACCTGATACCTCCTAAATCTGGATCACCAGAGCAGCCCTGGGTGGCTCTTGGAGTGGGAACTGCGCCAGGAGAAGGTCGCCAGTGACCACCCAGGTCTGTCCCTGCTCAGAGGGGACTGTGGAAACTGGGGAGAAGGTGTGGAGGCCAGAGTGACCTCGTGCAGCCGGGGGCCGGGGCAGAGGGCCGGGGGTGCTGCTGCTCTCAGCTGCGTTTGGTGGTCTCCGCGTGTACCAGGGGCTAATACGTGTGAAAAGCAGATTTATTTTTGCCTACGTTTCATATTCTTCACGCTCCACGGCGGGAGACAAAGGATCAGCTCTTCAATGGAGTCCTAAGAATAAACCTTAAACCTCATCAAATCCAATCCGGCAATAAAAATTGCCCGAACAAAAGGCCAGGGACGGAGGGTGGCGGCGGGGCCGTTTCCCCACGATAACAAGTTTTCACAAGACTGTTTATCCGCACAATTTGGAACGACACTTAAAATCTCTAATCCCAACAGGCATGAAAGTGCTTGTCCCGAGCAAGCAGGTGGATTGTCCCGGAGCGGCCGCGTTGCCAATGCTGCTCGGTGGCCGCGGCGGTGCCCGTGGGGGTCACGGGGAATGTGCTGAGACGGGGCAGCTGCAGCCTGAATGCCTCTCTTCAACCTCAAAGCCTCGGCCCCTCTCCCCCGCACCCCTCTCCATCCCACCCCCTATTCAACCCGGTTTTAAAAGGCAGCAAAATGGTTACAAGGTTTAAGGCAGAGGCGAGCAAAATGCTGCACAAAGGGAGGACAAAGGCGTGCGGCGGCCGGTCCCTAATCCAGCATTGCCCATGGCGATGCAGCCCGGAGCGGGGCCGCGCGGATTAAACCCACTGCCAACGCCGGGGTTTAGCGGCAGGGCTGGGGGGTGCCCGGGGCTGTCCCCCCCTCCCGGCCCACCAGAAGGGGCGTCTGCCACCAGAGCCCTCCGGGGCATCCGTCCCTCCAGGGGCTGGTGCGGGAGGTGGGGTGGAGGCAGCGAGGCACAGCGGCTTCACCCTGTCCCTCATCCCAGGGAGCAGCGCCGGTCCTCGGGCTGGTGTGGATCCTGTGGAGGCAGGAGGTGGGATGCTGGGAGCTGATTGATGTTGGGCTCAGCAGAGATGCTGAGGGTGGAGCAAGAGCCTCTGTGTCCCCAGGGGCATCTCCAGCCCAAAGAAACCCTTTATTCCTCCTGTTTTTACACAAAATTCCAGAAAGTGTTCATAGCAAATGACAGCTCCTAAATTGCCCAACTTGAGGCTTTCCGAGGCTGTGCCATGAGCCACTGGACCAGCTTGCTTTTCCCTTATGGCTGCTGCCTCCAAGCTCCCAACTCAGTTCTATGCCAGGAGCAGGTGCCCACATTCCCGATATAAGGCTCTGTATGGGGGGAATCTCCCCTCTGGGGCAGGGATGGGGTGAGCCACAACCCCCCAAGACCAGCAGCCCTATAACCACCAGGACCGGTGACTGAGGATGCCCACACCTCTTTGCCCCACCCACCCCAAATGCCTGGTGGCATCCGGGACAGTCTTGGCTTCCGGCATATGCTGTCCATCTTCAATTTATGGAAAACTCCTTCCTCTGGGCCTGACATTCCCCCAGCACCCAGAAAAGGAGCCATCTCCCCCACAGCATAAGTTTTCTCCTCTGTCTAAAGTCGGTTTTGAAATGAAGGTAATTATTTTCGCAGTCTCGGCGTTATCAGCCGGAGCCCGGCGCTGTGCCCGCCCGGCTCAGCAGACGGCTGCTAATCCCTTTAGCACTCCAGAACTATCACCCAGACAGCAACGGGGCTCGGGATGAAACCAAACTGACATCCCTTTCGCACGTGGAAGCGAGGAGAGACGCATCGGAGGGTCCTCGCTGGGAAGCAGGGCGGGCTGGGACCCCGCGGGTGTCGGGGGACGTGTCACGGTGGCAGCGACGCGTCCCACCGGCTCAGGGCGAACGAGCGTCAGCGCGGTGCCACCGAGCCGTGTCTGCGGGTGACAACGGCGGCACCGCTAATTGGCACCACGGCCCTGCCCTGCTTCCCACACCCGCCACGCACAGGCTGCTGTCGGGGCACGGCTTGGCTGCGGTGAGAATTGCTGGGCTCAGGGACGGGAGATGCCCGGGGTGTTCCTGAGGTGGGTGGGATGGATATTAGAGGACAGGTGAGGGTTGTGCTGCGTCCCACTCCCCAGGGCTCAGGTGTGCTGCAGTCCTCGCTGGATGCGAGGTTCCGGCTCACTGCAAAGAGGCTTTTAATTACTGTCAGTGCCCGAGTCCTGCAGCAAACTGCTCTTTCCTCTCCTCAAAGACAGGCCAGGGGCAGGTCAGGGCTTTGGGCCATTTTCAGGCACAGATTTGTGATCCAAAGGGAAGGACAGAGATCCCAGGAGTACAACATACACAGTGCAGCTGGTTTTTAACCAGCAGGTAACGGGACACAGGGGAAGCGACTCAATCCCTGCCCAGAACTGCCCAAGGCATTTCTGGTAAGGAAATCCTCAGAGTGAAAATCTCTCCTCTCCACGATTATGGCCACTGGAGCTGTGTTTGGGCACACTCAATCTGCACAAGGCCGCCCTCTCCTTCCTTAAGTAATCTGCCTTTAAAACAACATCTATGAAACCACAGCAAAAGCAATACCCTATTTGGTCAAGTTGAGTATTTTTTTCCTCCCCAAATTCCTGGCAAAATGAAGGCACTTGAATAAAGTTGAAAAAAAAAAACCCAAGACAGTGAGGTTGTGCTTTAAATTAGCATTAATTTACAAAGCCCAGACAGACCCGCTAAGCAAATTGTGCCCATTAATATATTAACAACAGATTTTCCCTACTGCTCCTTTGGGTCCGGAGCCTGAACAGGGGCTGGTGATTAAGGCTTTTTTAATTCTAAGAGCCTCAATGACCGAGCTGGACCCGCGTGCGCCCACGGCCGCCTGTGCTGGGAGGGTGTCAGAGTGACCTCAATAAAGTAGGTGACCACGGCACCTCTAATCCCCTCTTTTAATTGATTACTCTCACCCAGCCCCTGAGGCCATGAGAATGGGGGACCCACCCTCTATAGATTAGCACCCTTTAGTTTACAGATCAGCCACTTTTTCAGTCCTTTGCCCTGCAGCAATGCATGAAAATAACACTAATCTCATTAAGGACAGAAGGGAGCCCTTCAAAGTTTATTAATAATGGGAGCAGACAGGGAGAGAGTCAGGCTCTGGGTCAGATTTCAAAGCCGGGAAGTGGCAGGAGCTTTCCAAGGGCCTGGTTTTGCCAGGCAGGAGGGTTTTTGCCATATTTCCAGCTGGGTCTGGAGGTGCTGGTGATGGCTCTGAGGAGCACTGGGGTTACTGAGCACCTGGGACTCCCCAGATACGGCTGGGAAGGGATGGGCCGTGCCCACCACTGGTTTGACTGCTTGGGAGCTGCTCCAAGCTCTGCTTCACTGCACAGGACTGTCTTTCCTGCAGCCCCCAGCTGATGAATTTCTTAAATGATGGCAAGATCTCATCACCTTGAAAGAGACCTGGCAAACAAGACCTTAAGCTTTAAACACCAGAATGAAGACGTTCACATTAAAAAGGAGAATAATATTTTCAAGGCCAAAGCAGCATCCTAGCCCTGGTGTTGGTGTTTTAGGTGGAACTGAAGAGCAGTACAGTCCCTGAGAGCTGATGGCTGTGGGGTTGTGACCCTGGAGTGGGGCACAGGCTGCCCATTTCTGCTGTCTGGGGGAAGTGTGTCTCAAGGGGCCACTGGCACCCGGTGCTGGGCTTGTTTCACCTTCCTCTTCCTCGCTGTGGGATGAGAGAAAATCCACCTTTCAGCTCAGAGGTCTGAGACTCTGTAAATGCCATGAACGGGCTGTTAGAGGTTATGAGAGATCACCCGATTTCTCCCAAGCTGCCTGAATCCCTCAACAAAGTCCATGAATTTTTAAAGCACATTCCATGTGCAGTGTCCCCACTGAGATGCACTTTTAGGGATGAGCCCTGATTTACCCCCTGGCATCAAACAGGAGACGATGGCACAAATGCTTTGGCAGAAGCAGGACCTCGGTGCTGCCACACCCGAACTCCACCTCTGTGATTTCCCAAGCATCCTGAGGGATTGGGGTGTTGGGACCCTTGACCGCTCCTGTGGAATGCTCTAAATCCCAGGGGATTTGCAGAGCCCCAGGGAGACACCTCACCTGTGAGAGGGCTGAACCCAGAACGGGGATTCCCTCCCACTACCAACAGCGTGGGGATCCCATGGCTCGGGAGCTTGGGATGAAACTAAACTGGCACCCTTTTGTCACCTGGAAGTGAGGAGAGAAGCAGCTCATGGACCACATGTCAGGAGCTGCCCCAAATCCATGGGGCTAAACCCACCAACACCCCAACAGGGCTGGATTTTGGGATGGGTGTCTGGGCCGTAACACCAAGGGTTTGAGGGGGCCTCGGCGAGAGGATGAGCCGGATCGAGAGGAGGGAGGGTCCCAGGCTGCGATCCCTCCAGGCCTAACCTAATCACCATCGCTCTGCATTATTACCCTGCCTAACGTGGCATGCTTTTAAATAAAATATGCAAAGATTTCTCAAATTATTTCCCCGGGGCAAGTGCGTTTTCTATCTTCGCTCGTGCATGTTAATCTGAAAAATGCAAATTCCACACACACCCCCATCTGTTGGGGCTCGGCCATTTATTAACTTTTTTTTAAATGCAAAATGTTTCTTTCTTTTATATATATATATGNAATCTGAAAAATGCAAATTCCACACACACCCCCATCTGTTGGGGCTCGGCCATTTATTAACTTTTTTTTAAATGCAAAATGTTTCTTTCTTGAGTTTTGTTATCTCTGCCCCTATTTTATTTCATTTAGAGAAAACATGTTTTAATGGGTAAAAAAAAAAAAATGATAATAATAAAATGGCCCCGAGGTGCTGAGAATTACGACTCACTCAGCACTGGAGTTTTAATCGGAGATTGGTGTTGGGCAGGATTACAGCTGCAAGAAGGCTGGGCCTGTTTTAAGAAGAAATGCTGATGTTCAGGGGACAAGATTTACTTATTTATTTATCCAGGATGATTTTGATATTCAAGCCTGAACCAACAGCACATCTTGATAGACTGACAGCTCCCCTGTGGCTCTCTGGACTTTGGTGGCACTTCCCCAGGCTGCAGGGCTGTCCCTGTCCCCATCCTCTCCTGCCCAAGGGTGACAGTCCCAGACTCCCCAGAGCAGCACGTGGGCAGTGCCCTCATCTCCATTAGGGCTCCTTTGCAAAATCGTTAAAAATATCAAGAAAAAAGTGACCACAGACAAAAAACGGGGGAAAGGAGGACCCCAGTGCTGTGTTTTCCCTGACAAGAACCCGATGTGACAGAGCTCGGCGTGCTGAGCGTAATTGGCAGCCTCTGCCCAGGAGAGGCCCATGGACAAACTTGCTCCAGGACGTGAGGATGCCCCGTCCCTGAGCCCACGGGGCCCCACGGCGGGGAGAACGGGGACCGCGGCTCTGGCACGGCCGCCGTGGGGAACATCAGCCTTCACCTGAGTAATGAGACAAAACCCAAGGAAAATACACATGAAAAGGAAGGGAAAGAGAAACTCTCAGGAAATAAGATCAAAGTCCTGCCTTCAAAAACGTTGTCCTGCAGCTACGAAGAAACCCAGATCGCCCTAATTGCGGCAGCCGCGCGCAGCGCTCGGCACAGTGCTGGAGCGGGGGACGGGCTGGGGGGGACCCAGAGGTCCCAGCACCCAGCTGGGAGGGACAGGAACATAACCGGGACATGCTGGGCTTGCTGGTTTTATGTTTGGGGTACTCCTGTCCCTGCTCCCACAGGCCCATGTAGCTCAGCACTGATGTCTGAATGAGAACTGTGGTGTGGGTCCTCACATGAAGGAGCAGAGGGAAGCTGATGGCTTGGGACACATCACACATTGCACTTAATACAATTGTATTAAATAAAATTTTATTAATACTTATTGTATAAATACAATATTTTATTCATATTGTTCCCACTAGACATTTGAAAGAGAAACATTGGATAAACTGACGGCCAACTGCTTGGACACAGGGAGTTGGTTTATGCAGGGCAAATGGTTGCAGAAAAGGAGCTGCACTGGATAAAAAATGTCTCTCTTTTGGAAAACTGCAAAGAAACTCCAGAACTGAGGCTCTCCCAGGCTCCCGGTGCAACTTCCTGAAGAAGCAATGGAGCAGAGGGAACTCCAGTAATGGAGTGTTGGGGGCCAAGGGATGCCCAGGTATGCTGGGTGGTCTGGGCACGGGAGAGCTGCTGTCCTGGGCTGGCCCTTGCTAACCCCCTATTTACTGCCGTGTTCAGGGCACAGATGGGCTCTGCAGGCAGACACTGCTGCCTTTCCAAGGGGCTGGTGCAGGGATGGATGAGCTGGCAGGTTTGCCTCCTCTCACCCCTTTCCAGCAGTTGCTCCCTATCCTTCTCTCTGCCATGGTCCCACAGCATTCAGGTCCTACAGCACCCGGGCAGCCTCCGGTCCCCAAGGGGACATGGGGGACTGGGAAGTCACAGCTTCAACCCAGCCTGACCCCTGTAATAGGTGCAGAGCACCCGGCTCTCTGCCACAGCGCAGGGAAGCAGCTGGCTGGCCCTTTAAAGCCTTTTTTTTCCCTCTCTTGTTAAAAGATGTCTGGGAGGGGAGCTGC
This sequence comes from Aleadryas rufinucha, assembly GCA_013397815.1. NCBI lineage: Eukaryota > Metazoa > Chordata > Aves > Passeriformes > Aleadryas > Aleadryas rufinucha. Next base: position 17,947 of record VZTH01005389.1, read on the forward strand.
CAATCTGAAAAATGATCCTTCCTTTTTTCCATTTTCTTCCTTCTCTCCTTCTAGCTCGTGCTCATCTGTTCAGGTGAACCGCAGGCACATTCATTAAATCTCTGTCTTTGACACCTCAGCTGCTTTGGAGCCCTGGGCTGCTCTTTCTCTTTTCTTTCCATGTTTTTTTCCTGTTCCCCATCTCTGAGCCCGCCTGATCAGCACACTAAGGCAGCGAGAGCGAGCTGCAGAATCGTTAACGAAGCACAACTCCGCTGGTGAGGTGCTGAGTGGCCGGTTTTGGGGAGGGTGTTGGGGGCACCGCTGTCCCTGCTCGTGGACAGGGAGCACTGGGGCACTGTGAGGTGCCACTGCTGGCACTGGGGTGGCACAGAGGGAGACGAGCACAGTGACAGCACAGCCTGCACCCAGCCAGTGCCCCAGGGCTGCGGCTGGCAGCCAAGGGCTTGGCTCATTCCACTGTCCTCAGTCCCACTAAATCCTGTTACTTACTCCATGCAGGAATGCCTTCCCTGCTCCCCAGGCTCCCCTGGGCTCCCCAAATCGTCCCAGGGCTCACCCTCATGCACCCATTCCTTGCCTGTCCCATAAGTCCCATCCTGACAGGGAGGCACCGATGGCTCATCTTGCCACAGATTTGCTGCTTGGCCAAGAGGGACAGAGCCCATCTCCAGCAGCTGCCTCTGGATCAGCTTCTGATGCTGAGTGGGGCTGGAGGAGAGAGATAACTTGCCCGGCTGCTGCCAGGAAGGATTTGGCCTCAGCTGTGCTGGCCCCTGGCCGGCTACCTGCCAACTGCTCCCAGCCCTGGAAGCCCCAGCACCGAGCAGTGAAGGTGGTGGGGATGAGATGCTCTCCATGGCCTTTGCCCGCAGGCTCAGGACAAAGGGGCGGGAGCAGGAAGGATCCTTTGGTAGAGGCAGAGCCCTGGCAATGAGGAGGAGGGCAGAAGGACTGGGGCTGGACCCAACACCTCAGGAAAGCAAGTGTCCAAATCCCAGCTCTCTCTGGGATGCAGTGCTTGCACCCAGGGCAGGGCAGTGTGTCCTGCGGGAAGGGGACAGCCTGGTGTGGAGAACGGGGCTGAGCAGCGAGTGGCTCCAGGAGGCTCAGCAGGACAGGGACTGTAAAGCTGCGAATTCCTGCAGAGTTTTGTTAGCGGGATCGGCGCACAGCCTGGTGCCCTGCTCTGAATTAATTATCCGCTGACACGATTTCGCTTCTTTCCCTTTGTGTTATTTTAATTAACAGAGATCTCCTCCAAGCAAGCCAGCTGTCATGTAAATTGTAAAACTGTCAGCATGTACAGGAACTTAACAGGGACTGGAAGAAAGCCTTGCACAAAGGGATGTGCTACTTTCCCTTTTTGGTTTTCCTTCTCTTTTTTTAAATCTGGCACATTTGTAAAGTTAAAAAAAAGTGTGAAGACTAGGGTGGGGCAACAGATGGAGAGAGCCCAGCTTTTACTTCAGATCCATTTCTTGAGGCAGAGGTGCAGGACAGAGGTGTTCTTAAGTACTTTGGATCAGGATCGTTTCCTTGCACATCCCTGTAGCCTGGGCATTCCTCCCAGTTCCCTTCCCCTCCATCCACACAGGCTGCAGGTGGGATGAAACCTACCACAGGAAGGACTCAGCATTAAGCTGGGCAAAAGGAGACATCTGTGACTTTGATATAATTAATCTGGTCTGTGTCCATTGCGGATTTCACCCGCATTCATCCTGAGCTTGATGAATCCCTGTGTGCCGACAGCCAGCTGCAGGGCTGGCTCCAGCCCTACTCCTGCATCATCTAGGCTTGAGATTTTTAACTATGAGCCGAAATCAGCCAGTTCTTCCCAAAACCAGACTCTGCAAACAAGCAAAACCGTGTTAATGGGCCCCATATGTCTTTGGTTAAAAGCCGCTCCAGCAGCAAGAGCAGCAGATGCAGAACGGAGCACGCGGAGCCGGAGGTACAGCGGGAGTTCATGCGAGGATACTCCGTGGACATCCCATCTCCCCCGAATACGAGCAGAAGCCTGTGGTAACCCTGCAGCGATCAATTAATAAATGTTTAGGCAAGTCAATGAAGGTTAGCAAGGCCCCAGCTCAACGGGAAGCTCAGGGAGGACAGCGGGAAGTGGAGATGCTCTGGTGCAGTGGATGGCAGCAGGACACCAAGGGGGAGATGTGCTGGGGCAGCCAGGGGTCTCTGCACTTGGTGGGACCTCACAAGGCTGTGGGGCAGGAGGGATGCTCACCAAACCTGCTCCCTGCAGAGGCACCCCCATTTTTGTAAGAAATTCTACGTTTTTCTCCCTGCCTGATTCTGGGAGAAAATCAACAGCCTGGGAAGGGCCTGGATTTTCTGCAGTGTGGTTTTCAGTGCATGTCTCATCCTTACAATCTACAGACCTGGGCTATGTCTGACTGAGCTACTTAATTCCATTTCTTCCCTTCCTCATCACAAATTGTTTTTGTTGCCCTTTAAGAACAAAGCAAAAAGATTCCAAACGACATTCTGGTAAAGAAGGATGGATTTTCTTTCCCAGCAGCAGCCAGGGATAAAAGCCTGGAGACAGTTGAGCAAGCTGCAGCATCACAGCCCAAATGCTGAGCTTATCCGACGAGCACAGCCGGGCTGTGAGGGCTCCAGCCTGATGCCGAGGGTTCCACAATGAGGCCAGGGGCTGGGATATGCCGATCGCATATGGAGGTTTCCTCTCGGCCCCGTTTGCATGCCAGGCATGCTGCTTGTCCACTGAAACAAATGACCTTGAGCAGTGCTGCGGGTCAATAAAATAATTTGCTAACTGATCCATCTTCTGTGGCAAACAGATGAATCAACTCCGGCTCCCTGGGCTGTTTTATGTACGGATGGGAGAGCCGTGAAGTTAAAATAACGTGTGCGGCCCCATCCATCTCCCTGCAATGAAAGGATGGCTCTGAGTGAATAAAGTTGTGCATTTCTAGATGGGGAAAAACCATCTCTGCATCTCCTGACACTTGATATGGTGACGTGGGTGCTGTTCCCCAGGACAATCTGGCCCAGGCCACACTCTCCCTTGATGGAGCATTGTGTCCCCTTTGTTCCTGCTTTCCACTCATCTCCTCCAGCAGCTCCACTGCCCTGATACATTGCTGATGGCCTCTCCTGGGCTTCAGCTCCCAGACAACCTTTGGCCATCCTGTCTTTGCCACCACCTCATTTCTCCACAAGGAATGGAGACTCCAGTTCCAGCCACAAAGGTGACTCACAGCCGGGAGCTGGAGTACAGTGGGAGGCACCCTCGGCTTTTACTGGTCTCCAGTGCAGCAAAGCACTAAAAGCAATTAAGAAGTGGCCGTTTCCATCCTGGCAACGCAACCTCCAGCAGCGTTGGCAGGGGGTGGGCAGGAGCTGGAGCCACCGGGGCTGGTGCACGCGGCCGGGCTGCATCTGTCAGAGAGCGTGGCAAACTGGGGCACTGAGAGGGAGCAGAAAGGCCCCGAGGCAGCCTGTGCTCACTGAGCCCCTAATCACAGCGAGGTGATTAATGCCCTTCTGCTCCCATGCGCCGCTGCTCCGCTCCGTGCTCCCCTCGCTCAGCCCCGCTGCCTCGGCAGGTCCCACACCGGCGGGCACCAGGCACTTGGCTTTGCAGGGATGGTGCTCAGTTTTCCTGGTGCTGAAAGCAGGGATGAAGCTGGCAGTGGGAAAGGGCAGGGCAGAGCAAAACCCACGGTTCATCTTTGGCTATGAAATAGTCTGTGAATTAATGTCTGTTCTTGGGAGAGGGGTTTTTATCACCTTTCCTCCCAGAGCTTCCCAGCACTGTCTGCCAAGGGCCAGCATATTTCAGGAATCCTAGGGCTGAGACTCAGACAGCCTCGGAAAGGCTGGAACTGCCCCATACCCACCCCTTTGCAGATCAATCTGACGAGTGCTTTGCTGTTGGTTTTAGGCTGGTGCAATGAAAGCAGGGTCTGGGAGCAGGAGACAGCCCAGATTTAAGCTCAGGGCCTCCCCAGGGAGTGGCATCCCAGGTTTCAGTGCTGAGGCAGAGGTTGCTGGGGTTAAAAAGTCGCTGTGCCCTGCTGCTCCAGATGCCTATTTTCCAAATCCTTTATTAAAATTGCTGGTACAAACACAATTTTGTAGGAGGTTCCTGCAGTCCCTGCAAGCAGGAGGAGGGTACTGCTGAGTTCCTCATGCCAGACACAAGCCTGGTGCCCAAACTCCTCCTCTGACAGCTGGAGCACAGAGCTGGGAGCAGGAAGGGGGAGTCCTGGAGCCCAGCACTTGCTGATCTCAACACTGCATTGTGCTGCAGGATGGACACCTTCCTGGGGGATGCAGGTGGAATGCGTCCCCATCTGCTCTCCCATAGTGGGGTGGGTTACCTGGCCATGCTCCTCTGGCTTCTCCCCACAGGTTAACAGGGTTAGGCACAGCTCAGCCAGGTTAGGCACAGTTCAGTCAGGTTAGGCACAGTTCAGCCAGGTTAGGCACAGCTCAGCAGCAGCAAATGTCAGTGAGCAGGAAAAAGTGCCTGTGCTCATTCCCAGGAGGAGAGAGGTCACGGTTTGCCTGTCCCAGAGGTTAACAAACCCTGCACAGCCACCCCAAGGGCACAGGAGCTGCTTTAGCTGGACACCAGAGATAAAAGAGCTGCTCAGAGGGCTCAGAAAAATGGGGTCCCTTCCACAGGGCCACAGGAAACACCTCATGCCCCAGCGGCATCACACCATGCTCCTCTTCCTCGGCCACGTACTGGGCAAAGCTCGCTCCGCACCGGGATTGCTGCAGGGCACTTCCTGCGAGCCATTAAAGAACGTTGGGTAATTAATACCTTCCACGCATGAGGAAAAATGAAAGGCAGGTGGGAGGAGGAGGGGAGCAGGGAGGAGGCAAATCCATTTTGAAGGCTGTTGGGGTGGTTTTCCCTCGGTGTGTTGTTATAATTTGGAGGCTCCTGCACGCTGCAGCGTTCACACCTCGCAGATGTTATTCACAGCCTGATTCCAGCCAGCACCGCAATGCTGTCAGACTGTGCAGGATCCATGCTGCCTGCTGGAGCAGCTCTCCTCCTCCTCATCCCTTGGGACCACTGCAGGATGAGCTGAGGCTGCCCCACACTCCAGGCTCAGCACCTAGCCAGCTTCTCCAAACCCCCTCCATAGCTGAGGGTTACAGGAAAGGCCCCTCTGTGCTAAAGAGAGCTCCATTTCTGCACCTTAAATACAGTTTCTTAACAAACAAAATGTTTATTTTCTGAATAATAACAATAAAAAAAAAATAATTCCAGCCTCAGGGCATGTAGAGGGATGGCTGCAAGCTCATTGGAGCGTGTGTCCATTACCGTCCGCGCTCCAGACCCCGGCACGGCCCCAGCGCTTTATTCCAGGAGAGTGACTGACAGACCCTGATCGATGCTGATTTGGGTCTTAAATAAACACACTGGCCCTGGTTTGCTGAGAAGAGCGAGGTGTCGGCATCTGGCTGACAGGCAGAGAGAGGCAAACTTTGCCAAACAGGCATTTCTTAGCAATATTTCCCTTTTTTGCAATTTATTTCCCTTCTCTCAGCACTATGCCATGGGAGCTGGGCAGAAGCTGGGATGGGGCAGGAAGGTTTCAGAACAGAGTTAGTTTGCATTTTACTCCTTTAACTTATGTCTTCTGACAGAAAATACAAAAAGACAGAAAAATAGAGTCCAAATATTCAAACAGAATTGTGCTGTTAAGAGCCACCAGATCTCGCTGGTGCCTGATCAGACCATCAGGCAGGGAAAGGTGCTTCACTGCCGACAGCTGCTGTCAAGAGAAAAGCCCTTTGATAATTTGCTGAGCTGTGGCAATTCACATCTGCAAGAGCTGTAGAGCTCCAAGGAACCTCGGGATTCTTGGAAATGTTTTTCACCAGCATCATGTAGGTCTTAAAATTACTGGAAATGGCACTTGAGAGTTGAGTGACTCAGGCTGCTACAGTTTGGAAAATATCACTCAGGTCATTTTTTTCACCCTTTGATCATGATTTTGTCAAATCCAACACATCCCCAATGCCCATTTCTCCTTTACTGCCATGTCAGGCATCAATATTAAAACAGCAGCAGATAAAGTTTGCTGCTGCAACATCCCAAATACTTCTGTGCACCCACGTTCTAGTGGCTCCCTGTGGGGTGACTCTGTTATCTCCTCATCTCTGACCCTGCGTGCCAGCAGATTCCGGCCTGGGCAGAAATGAAGGTCACAAGATACTGAGCCAATCTGGGAAAGAAATTCCAGGAGAGCAGATCGGGATTGTTTTAATTAAAGGAAAGAGGCAGGGGAAGGGGGGCAAAGCAACACTCGAGCAATCAAACAACATTTTCCCCTCACGAAGATGAACAGTTTGAGGTAGGATTAAGACGGCTGAAATTGTCTTTTTAAAGGAATGTAAAAATGTGGATGTTGGATGATTGACAAATAAAGGGCACTTTCCTTTAATTTAAATATGCTCCTAGTTTGTGCAGAATATGTTAATTTATACATTGCCTAAATAGCCAGTAGCTATTGTCTGTAAAACCACATCAGATCAGGGCAGCAGGGCAGTTAATGTACTGGCTGGATGTTATGGCTGGTCAGTGAAGCGATCTGAGCTTCCTTCCACTGGCTCCTAACCCCTAAATGGAATAGCTGAGCTGTAAAAAACTGCCAGGGGCATAAACTGAAGTTCATTCTGTCAGCCTTCAATAGGACAAGGCTCTCCTTCCCACAAGGACCCGTCCATACCCTCAGCCACAGCCTGGCTCCTGCTCCTCTGTGACCCCAGAGCTGTTCCCCTTCTACTGGAGAGCGCTCCAAGCCCCTGTGCTCCCCACAGGGATGATTTCTTGGGGAACATACAGCCCACCTCAGGAGCTGTTCACAGCTTTACAGCACCTTCCCCTGACCCTGCGCTCCCCCCATGCCTCAGTTTCCCTGGCTGCAGGCTCTCCCAGACCCTGCAGCCCAGCTCTCCTGGGGCTTTGGTCACATGTCCTCTCTCCCAAGGTCCCATGGCAGCTCTTAGCCTCTCCAAAAAATCCTGCTCTGCTCCTGCCATGCCATGACCTGCCCTGGGATCCTCAGCTGGGCCTCCTGATCAGCCTCGGGGGCCCAGCTGGATTTTTAACCCTGACATTTGGGAGCCTCTGTCCCAAACAGGTCCTGAGTGTGATGCATCCATGCCTGACCTGCCTCTTCCTCTGCCTTCATGTGTAGCCATGACTTGGTCTGGTCTCTGGAGCAATTTTCAATGCAGAGAGGCTTCTAATTAACAGGATTCTGAAGTTAATTAAGACAATCTCATTTAGATCTCTCCATGAGTGCTCACAAGGGCAATGCTGCTTCCCTGGGCTCCTTGGGAGCCTCCACTCACCTCACAAATCACACCCCAGGAGCTGTTGTGTCTTGGGAAAGGGTCTGGGGTGTCACCTTAAAGGCTGCCAGGTCCTGGAACACATTTGTCCAAAGGACCAAATGACCAGCATGGAAGTCCAGACTCCACAGACTCCAGGGCCATGCTCCAGCCTTCCTGGGTCCTCCATTCCTTTCCTGGACAAAGCTGCTGTCTCAATAGGTGACTCCTAAGGAGAAACTCTTGTCTCCCATGTCAGCCCAAAACCAGCAATATTACGGACCCATCTTGTTTAAGAAAGGTCCATCCTCTGCATTCCCAATGCCCTCCCAAAGATCAGTCTGGATTAAGTTTACAGTGATATGATAAGTAGTAATAATACTGCTGCCTTGCCCCTAATTATTTTCAATATAATTATGTACCCTCAAGAAACCTTTTAAATAGCACACTCTCCTCAGCGCTCCAGTCCAAGGGATTCATTTGTCTCAGGAAAGAAATATTCTTGGGGCTGAATCCTTCATTAGTCTTTCCTGGAGAAACTCCTGCTGAAGTCAGCGGGGATGTGTGCCCCACTGGAGGATGTGGGGCTGTGCCTGCCTGGGCAGTGCCCACCAAGGGAAGATTTTACAAGCCTCTCGGAATTTGGTTTCTTAGCAGCATAAAGCATTTGACAGGGAAAAAAAGTCTGGAAGCCTGCTGGAAAGTATCAGCAGAAGACTGAGTTTTACTGTCTTTTATCAGTTTCTTACACTTCCTTTTCTTGTGTTTTAATCCCACACAAGTACTGTAGCTCCAATGTGTGAAGCAAAAAGAGGGAAGACACTCAGAATCTGGGATCACACTGCGTGAGCAGGTGCAAATCAAAAATGCACAACCTTCACATCATTGCGGTGCCCTGCACCACCTGGAGATCAAAACTGAGAAGGAACAGCAAGGCCAGTGTGTTTGGAAGGGAGGAATTAAATGCATATATTGAATTATTTATACAATATATTTTCAGGTGGTCCATTGTTTCTCGGAGCAAACTGACTTTTCATTCAGAGTGTGCTCAGGTGGGATCTTGTCTGTGGCACCCACATGGAATTTCTTGTAAAAAAAAGATGCCCTTGACTGGATTCTCCACTGTCCCAGTTACCTGCTGCCCTCCTGTCCCACGGCTGGCAGCACATCCAGAGTCTGGGATTCCCGTGCATGCCCACAGCTGTGGGATGGGATTCCCATACATGCCCACAGCCCCAGGACAGGATCCCTATCCATGCCCACAGCCCAAATCTGTCCTGATGCGCACCCGCTTCCCACGTTCAAACCCATGGGATGCTCAGAGCAGGATTCAGTTTGTGGGTTTTCAGCAATTCAGGATCTTTTAAAGATGAAAAACCTGTATAAATGGATGCTTTCCTATGATCCTGTTTTATTTACTTGCTGGCACAGTGGCTGTGAATCCACTTGGATTTTCATCCTGCAGAGACTTCTGTGCCTTATAGGGTGTCCTGAGCACTCCCTTGGATTTAGGGGTTATTCCTAGTGGATGAAGCATCTGTGTAAAACAACACCTGCTTGACCTCTAGACCAAGGAACAGGAACCATGGCATCCCCAGTCTGCATCCCTGAAATCCTTTGGGGAAATGGAGGACTCTTACTGGGAAGTGACGGCCCAGCCCATCCCTCTCTGTGCATTCCCACACACCTGCATTCCAGACTGTCCCTTCCATGCACCAGTGTTTGAAGACCAGGGATGGCTTTCCAAGGAAATTTCCTCACTGAAATAGTTAATGAGGACTGATCCCATCCCCCAGCTCTCTCCCCCCAGCTCGCCACCCCTCTGAAAAAAAATCAGAATAATAATTAAAAGATGCCTAGAAACGCTCTTGGAAGAGCATAAATTCTGAAGATGAAAGTAAATGATTAAAATAATTAAATACTTCAAGTTGACAAGCAGAAGCAGAATCTTGCCAACGGACATTTGTCGGTAATTAGTTAATTAATCCTAACACAAATTATAAGCCATAACAAACCAGTCAGGCTGAACGCAGCCGGCTGTTCGGAATTAAACTTAGAAAAAGAGGGAGTGAGAGAAAGAAGAAAGAAAAGTTTGGAGATTCTTGCAGATCTGAGGGAAGATGCTGTGCAGGAGCTGGTGTCCCCCTGGGAAGGGCAGCCAGGACAGGGGCAGGAGTTGGGGCAGAAAAGACCTGTGTTCCTACCTGGCAGGAGCACATTGGGACAGGATGCATGGAATGGGCAGCACAGAGCAGGATTTGGGATTTCCACCCTTTTTCTGCGAGTAAATGCAACACAAAGGCTTCCCAGCTCTGTTTCCTGTTCTGCTACTGTTACCAATGTGCAGTTGAGAACATCCTTGCCATGGGAATGTGCTGGTCTGGGCAGGTCCACAGGATCTTCAGGTCCACAGGCAGGTAGTGACATTAATCCAGGGGTTTCTGGAAGATGCGCGGACCGGCATCTGTGAAGGGCTCAATCCTGGAGTGCTGGGAGGGCAGCTGCAAACCAGCTGCCCATTAACACCCTGGAAAGTGTTTCTAGGACAGGCTGGAAAAGCAGGGTCAGTGCTTGGGAGCTGGGTCCTGCCAGGGAAACTCGGTGCAAATGACACCAGGACACGTGCGTGGTCAGCAGGGACCCGGCATGAGCCTGATGCCATTCAAATCGCTGGGAAGTTGGGGAAGACAGAGCCTTTGTGCGATGGGAAGAGGTTAATGAGCTGTGGGCTGGTTTCTCACCTCCGGTCACCTTGGCTCAGGTCCAATTTTCAGCCCTAGATTAAGTGAGGTTGGTGATCCACAGGCACGACACGGTGACTGACAGCTCATCTGCGGCTGCACCGCTGTGTTCACACGTCCAGCCGGGGCTGGGGAGGCATTGAAGGGCCAGGCTTTGCCCTTCCTCCAGCACGAAAAAGCTCTGGAGCAGCCAAAGTCGGTGTTCTGACAGAGAGGACCTGCACATCCCCGGCACGGGGACACTGCTGGGTGACAGACTGGGCCAAATGACAGCTGGCAATGCAGCTTAAGTGAGAAATGGGACATACGGGTTGCAAATGGGCTTTTAACAGGACGGAAAAGAAGGCACGAAATGTTTTGAAAGAATAAAGATACCAGGGAAGTGACTGTCCCACAGATCCCACATTGTTGGAGGAGTTGCCAGTGACTGATGTGCCACGTCTGGGCATGCATCATGTGAGGAGAAGCACGAGTGCACATGACCATCTCCTGATGTGATTTACATGAAGAGGAGAAAGAGATTATTTACAAGACAATGAGAATTAACACTGAAGAAATGCAAGGCCCATCTCTTTCGGCCCAAACTCCCTGAGTTGCCTGGGCAGCGGGTTCCTGTTCTCCATCAAATCCATCCAGAGCTCTGCTGAAGAGAAAGTTTCATCCGCATGTGCGTGAGCATGTGTATGCGCGTGTTCTAAGTGTTTTGCATTATGTGAGCTCTGACCTTCAGAGGGGAACAGAAGGAATATTTTCCCCCCTGAGGCTAGAGTTGTCAGTGAAATGTCTGTCTTCCTTAATAATTTCAATCCGGGTGACAGGGGACAGGGCATTTTGCTCTGAACGAACGTACTGTAAAAACTGTCAGATAGAATTTGTCTCAAGAAGCAACATTTCTATCCATTCGGGGTCATAATTACAGGCATCTTATGACCTGTGGAGCAGCACATTTTCCTCAACCAAAAAAAAAGGAGCCCTAAAATAGGTGGTTTGGTCTTCTGCAGAGCTTTGGATTGAACCTAAATGGAATCTAACAAACAACAGTGATCTGCAGCAGAATGCTTTCTTCGTGTTTGCTGGCTGCTTTTTTAAATCCAGAACAAACTGTGCACTGAAGTGACGTAGCAGAAAAGAGGGATAGAAATTGCCATTCACGGGGCTGGAGTAATGGCCTATTTCTCCTATATCCTGTCTCCTAACTGCCTGCCTCTCCGAATTTCCTCCACACTGACACTAGCCAGCGTCTTGTTAATGAACTGAATAAGTAACTAAATGGGTGATTAACCAAATGAGCATGACGATAATTTGATTGCGCTTTCCTCACTTTTAAAGCACAGGAAATAGTGAGAAAAGAAATAATTCAGTGACCAGCAGGAATTCAAACAGGACAGAGCTAGAGGAGCTGGGGGGAGCTTTGACTAGATGTGGCTGTCAATAAATCCCCCGCAACACTGCAGAAATCTCTGGCTAAATATTTAGATTTCTTGATTTGTGCCTCCACACAGGAGAAAAAAACTATTCATTGATTTGAAGCAGCTTTCACTTTCATGGTTTGATTTTATAATTAGCAACAATCATGAAATGGATCATCCTGCTGTTATGTGCAGTTATGAGTCACACACCACTCAAAGCTAGACATCGTTTTGGGGTCACCAGCCTGGGTTTGTATAACGGAGCCTGCAGTGCCTGCTGCTTCCCCACCTCACTGAGGTCTGAGGGACAAATCAGACTGGGAGAGGGAACCCAAAATTACCACAGTGGGAAGATGCCCTGCACTGCTGGGGAGGGAGAAATGGGAAAACTGAGAAATAACACCCTATCCTGGGCCATCCCAGCTGCTCACAGTGGATAATCCTCTCAACCCCAAGCAGACAGTGGTGACCATGGCAGAAGCACAGGGAAGGAGCATCCGGCTGAGGAGCAGGGCCCCAGCTGGGCTCTGGAACGTTCTCACCTGCAAGAGCAATCCTGCCAGAGACACAAACGTTAATCAGCTGATGGCAGGGCAGGCTACAATCCATTTTCACCTGCACACTCCGATGGATGCTCCATTCTTGCCATCACAGGTGGAGGGGAAACACTCTGCAGTGGGCTTGGGAGTGAGGAGCAGAGCAGCTCTGAGAGGCAGAGGGATGCCTGTAGGATTCATGGCACCAGGCACTGACGTTCCCTGACAAATTTGCCAAGAATGAGGACCCTTGGAAGCAGTTTTGCTGGTAATGGGCAAGGAGGACAGTCCCTCCACACTGATGTTAGCCTGGGAAATGTCTGGAAGGGGGGCATCCCAAGGTCAGAACAATCTCTCTGCAATGCTGCTGTGCCTCTGAAAGCAAGCACTGAAGGGAGATGCTGACAGCCTGCTCTGCATGCTGGGAGAGCCAGGCTCAGGATTTAAATCCCACTGACAAACACCTCCATCCAGGTAGTGTCTAACACTGTCAAAACAAACATGTGAAAGAGATTCTGTAGCTTTGCTCACTAAAACTTCAGCAAGAGCTGCTCTCCAGGGACTCCAAGGCACTGTGGCGGGAAGGACAGAGCCAGACTTGGCACCAGGGTTGCCACAGCCTGGGCATGGGAGGAACAAGGTAAGGCTTGTCCCTGCCCATCCCTGAGGGGAATCTGTTAAAAGACACCATGTTTAGGCCCATAGAAAGTCAGTTCCAGGAGCTCTGTGGAGCCCAGACAGGGAGATTAGGAGCAAAGCCCTGTGTAAGCCTTGCAGGGTTCATTTTGGGGTTGGTGATCCGAACCGCACGCTCCGGCAGCTGGAGAGAAGCTCAGTGAATCAAGACATTTCTATTCCCATCCACTCCGTTACCCTGCCCTGTGATCTCCTAAATCACTTCTCCTCTCTGCACCTTCATTTCCTGCACCTGAAACAGCAAGAACATGCGGATTCTTTTCTTCTCTGGAAAGCAGGATCTCCTGCAGGAAACTTTGTCCAGGCATTCCAGTAACTGTAACATCATCTTTACTAATACCATATTGAGAGACAATGAAGGACAAAGGCTGGTGCAAGCACTGCTCAGATGATCCCTGGAATGACAAATCCCTCCCATCCCACCATCCTGGGTCACACCACAGCCCCGCACTGGTTGTATGAGATGGGGACTGAGCAGAAAGCTGAGCCCAGATCCCTCAGGACAGCGTTTCCCAGCCCAATGCACCCAGGAGGGCTCGGCACAGACCTTCTGGAAGGGGAACAGGACATTGGGATCACCAGACTGGGAGACAGAGGTAGAACATGCAGAGTCTTCCTCCTCCTCCACCACATCTAGGGCACTGTGTTCCCTGTGAAAGGTGTTCTCCTGCTCTCAAAGGTGGGAGAGAGAGGAATGCCAGTAGCCAGGCTACTCATAGCTTTTGGTTTTGGAATATCCCCACGGAGGTCGTGGATCTAACAACACACAAATACACGTAACTGCAGTGTTTGCTTGAAAATAAAACACGCAAAGGCACATTCAATTTTAAGACGTGCTGCAGCCTGGACAATTTCCCTTTAATGGTGGAAAATATTCCCTGCTTTCTGCTGGCAGAGCTGTCCTGCTAGTGTCATGGACTTGCATGAGGAGCACCTTTATCCCAGGAAGAGGTAGGTGTGCACTGGCTGCACATGTGTTCCTAAACAGGGAAATCCAATCTGTCAAGAAAATTCAGTAACAACTTTCACACTTAATTGTACCCCAGGGCCCCAAAAAAATCAACCAGGATGGCAGTTGTGGATTTTTCATTAACTTTCCCTTAAAAAGGTCTTGAAAAATAACACTGAGTGAGAAGGGCTGGTTGTACATGTGGAATATGTGTGGAGATCTACAGGGGAAAAGTGCAAAACTTCAGGTTGGATCCACACAGAAAATCCTTCAGCAGAAGAAAACTCCCTAGTTTGATTTACACATGCAGCACTCAATTGAACAAGTGTAGCTACAGGGCATTGGAAAACAGTCAAAATGGTGAATTTGCTGCTTGCACACATTTATACTGTTTCCTGGAGACAATCTGCTGTTGCTTTTTGGCATGTTTAGTATTTTTCAAACCACATAAAGGTTATGTCCGGTTCTCCCGATGACTGGGTGTTTGCCATAGGCTGGAGCATCCTGAATTTTCTCTCCTGGGGCTGCCTCAAACCCAGATTTTGGATGCTTTGGTGGCTCCTTTCCTCAGCATGGGGCTGGATTTGTGGAGTTGCACTCAGAGAATACGTTAACCATAGAATCATTGAATCTCGATGGGGCTCAGGCAGGGGCATAAAACAAGGGCTGGTTGGAGTCACCTCAGTGAAACAATGTCCAGGCAATTACAGGGTGGGGTTTTTTTCTCTTGTTGTTAATTATCCACATTACAGGCACACCTGGAAGCCTCTGGATGGAAGTGTCCAAGACCAGGCTGGAAGAGGCTTGGAGCAACCTGGTCTAGGGGAAGGTGTCTCTGCCCATGGCAGGGGGTGGAACTGGGTGATCTTTAAGATCTGTTCCAGCCCAAACCGTTCCAGGATTTCTGTGCAAGAAGGCTTATTTTTGCCCTGGGAAATTTAAGTAGATTGAGACTGGGGGGGAAAAGAAATAGAGAATAACATTTGCTGCTCAGCAGCTGCGAGAACCCATGTCCAGCCAGGTGATGAACCACAGATGCCACCCAAGGTCTCTACCTGAGCTCATGGAAGAACTCTGAAGCCATCAACTGATTGGAAAATCCACAGGGTCATCTTAAGCTCTGGGAAAAAATCTTATATTGGCTCAGTGGGTGAGCCGGGCTTGGGATTGTCCCTTTGGCTGTGAGGAACCAACTTCAGATAGTTTTGGGGCACACGTATACTGACCATCCCCCTGTGCTGGCACTGCTGGGGCTGCACGTCAGAGCCTGGGGCAGTTCTGGGCCCTTTTTGACAAGAGAGACATTGAGGGGCTGGAGCATGTCCAGAGAAGGGAACAGAGCTGGGGAAGAGTCTGGAGCACCAGGAATGCCTGAGGGAGCTGGAGGGGCTCAGCCTGCAGAAAAGGAGGCTCAGGAGGGACCTTCTGGCTCTGCACAACTCCCTAACCAGAGAGTGGGTGAGGTGAGGCCGTCTCTCCTACTATGAGAAGAGTCAGCTCAGTGAAGAAAAAGAGGAAATGGCCTCAAGCTGAGACAGGGGAGATTCACATTAGGTATTGAAAAAAATTTTCACTTTTCACATGATCAGCTATTGGAAGGGGCTGCCCAGGGAGGTGGTGGAGTCACTGTCCCTGGAGGTGTCCAAGAGGCGCTGGGTGATGTTCCAGCAGCAATGCTGGTTGATGGACTGAATAATCTTAAATCCAACCGTGACGATTCCGTGAAAATCTTACGTGGACGCAGCACTTGGGGACATGGTTTAGTGGAGGGCATGGGGACAGCGCTGGGCTGAGGGGGACCTCGGAGGTCTCCTCCAACCTCAGTGCCTCACTCAGCCACGCTGTGCCTCTGGGGCCTTCTCCACCTTTACCCACCCCGTGATTCCAAAGGGATGGAA
>VZTH01005390.1:5650-62567 GCA_013397815.1 Aleadryas rufinucha
ATACATTTTGCTTATCCATCTCAAAAAAACCCAAAAAGCTCCACAAATAAAAAATCCGAAGTGCTTGCTGGCTAATATCAATCCCCAGTTTCTTTAAATTAAGCAGATCTTAATCTTGACTTTAAAATGGCTCCTGAGAATATACAATCTTTGCCATGACCTCTTCTTAATCTATTAATCTATTGCTCCTCATGGACATATTAGAACATTTGACTCCTAGGCTGTCCAAATATTCTCAATATATAACAAACCTGACACTTCATAATTCTTTCTGTAAAATGATGTGATGATTATACATTTTGACAGGGATGTAAGGTCACACTGCATAAATGCATAAACTGCTGCAAGTCTTGAGTTTACAATACAGCATGCCACCACCAACATTAGCACCATATGGCAGCTGGCAAGCTTCCACTGCCTGCCCTCTGTTGTGTCCCACATTTACTCCTGTACAATTATTATTCAAAGAGAGAAAACAATAGCATTGTTCCATGCAAGAGGAGCTTTTATACTTACAATATGTAGCCATAAGTAGCCATAAAGCAGGAAAATGGTGAACAAGAGCCTACACTATTCAGATGTGCTAACCCCAGTCTGCAAAAGTATGTGTAGCCACATATCCTAAAGCAACAACAGTTAATCAAGCACACATGCACAAAGCCTTTATCATGTGGAAAAATGCCTTCTCAGAACTTGGAAATGAATACATATCTCTTCGCCTGTGATGCACAGTCAGGATTTAAATCAAATCGTCAAAGGTTAAAGCTAATACGTTAAGAGAACGCATCATCAAAATGAGCCCATTGGCATAACAGCCATGGCAGAATAACTACTTTCCCTCTAATCAAGCAGCAGTTCCACATGCATAGTAATTATATAATAGCTATGTGCCATTTATCCTCACCTCTGCAACATATGCTTGCAAATGTTTTGTAAGCAGGGCAAACCATTGCACGCACCCATCTCTGAGAAGATGGCAGCTGCGCAATGCAGGGTGTTGTTACGCGGCACACGTCTGGTACTGACCGTCTGTGGAACCACAACTGGCCAGATGAATACAACTTGGGAAATCATGCTATAAAGTAGTTCTGCCACTTAGATCAATCATCAACAAAGAATTACTCCACCACGCTGTGCAATGGTTTCCCTTTTATTACAGTAGAGTGAAAGAGTTTTTTTATTAGGTTCTAGGCATTTTAGATTGGATAACCACAAGTATGTTTGGTTGAAAAGCCACAATAGTCTTTATGAAACCACGTATTTAAACACTGAATAAGTCATCAGCAAACTCTGGTACAAGCACTACCCAATGTGGTTGCTAACACAGACTTATGCATATTTGGTGTAAAACTTACTTTGGAAAAGCAACTCCTCAAAAAAATTCAACACACTTGGTGGAAAAGGACTATTTATTTTATATATATATATAAACACACACTATTATATGGAGCAAGTACAATTTCTTAATTTGCAATTTAAACATTAGTAAGAGTCATCAACTTTTCCTAAATTCATTCTTCCCATTGCTGATTTCCTTCTATTTAAGATTCAGTGCCTACAAGTATTTTGGTATACATACTCTAAAATTCTGAATTTCAGTGACATTACATAAAATAATTCAACTAGACTAAAATCTAGTTTAGCACTATCACACCAGAATCATATTTCTAGTAGCTGTGTATATTTTAAAGCTATGAAAATGGACCAACAATTAAGGGAAATCATGCTATAAATATTCATAGTAAAATCTATAAATATGAAATAAGGTTGTTTTTACAGGATTTATGTAAAAATATTTATATGGTTCTTAGTCTTTAGAACATTTCAGTGCAATAGAAGACAACAACCCATGCTAGGTGATTCAAGAACGGTTTTGTGACTTAGAACTAAATAAGCAGGCTAAGAACATAAACATTAAAGGAGATACTGAAATACTGTAGAATGAGATGAATTTTAAGTATTCATTCATGGAGAAACCAATATTCAAGTATAAAATTTAATATCTAAAATTAAAAAAAAAAAAAAACACCCTGAAATGAAGATTAATTTCCATGCTTTGATGCTCATAGGGCAGCTGTGCCACAGGCATTTTATGCTTTTGCAGGAAAGAAAAAGTCCTTCTGCTGCAACAAAAAGCCTTCATTAATACAGCAGAGGGTCAATAAGTGACAACATAATCCAAAAGTTGATGTATTTTCTCTGTAACTTCTTAAAATGTCTCATGAATAGCCATGAGAAGAATAAGTGTCTATGTAACACTTGCTCCCTACTACAGAGCTCTTTCTCCACAGCAGCAAATGCCTGGTTCTGCAACAGAACCTGGTCCTTTTGAAGACCTCAAAGTGTATGACCCTATCACAGACTAGAATTAGAATAAACAAGTAGCCCAAGTTCCATGTAATGTGGAGAGGGATAGCCAAATATATTTTGGGGATGCAGAAATTCAGTGGATGAGGAGAAGGTAAAAAAACCAAACCAACCAAACTCAAATGTCCTGGTAAAACTGTGCCATCCCAGGTTTCCCTAATTTCATTTGCTATGCCAGAGGAGCCAGGAGATGAGGGGCAATGCCTGACTCTCACCACTGTGCAGGCTGCCTGGATGGAGTGAACAATAAGAGCCTCAGCAGTGCTGAGTGACCCGATGCTACACGTGTTGTATCCAGTGCCACCAATTGTATCCAATTGCAAGGCAGTCCAGAGGTGTCACAGGGGGCCACACCATGGACAGATGGAGGGGCACTTAAAACTGAGGACATTTATTTAATCCAATACGTGCAAGCAGGCCAATAAGAAAAGAAAAAAAATGAAAAAAAAAATCCTCAAAAAACAACCACAACAAAACAAAACAAACAAACAAACAAAAAAACCCCCCAAAACAAAAAAATCCCCCAAAAGACCCCAACCAAACAAACAGAAACACCTCAAACAAACAAAAAACCCTCACCAAAACCGCAAGAACACAAACAAACCAACCAACTATAAAACAACAACAAAAACAGATTCAAAAAACTAACAAAAAAACCACTTTGTGAGATCCAAATGACATTCTTAGGAAAGAAAAAATGAACTCAGCTGTCCAGGCAAGAAGGAATTCCTGGACCAGGATTAGGATCTGTTGGGGCAAATAGAGGTTCTTATAAGGAACCTCAGTTCTTGCACGGTGCAAAATCACTAAGACTAAAGGATTTACATAGGGCAAGGACATTATACACAGACACAGGAATTTAAAACACCTGTTCTCTATCTGGTTGCATCAGTTAGTATTTTAGATAACCTTCTTCAAACCACCTAAATTAAACTGTCAATGGCAGCATCAAAACTTGCAGATAATAAATTAAAGTAATTCTGTGCAACATTTTACACAAAAGAGTGTCCTTAGGCAGGGACTGGATTTTACCCAAGGTTCTTCAGTCATCTTTTTAAAACTGACAGCTCCTCTCTTCTCTATTAGCACACTACAGAACATAGGCAGCTGCTGAACCGAAAACAACCAAACTCCTCATAAACTTCCAGCCAACATAAGTTTTCTTTCCTATAAAACTATAGTCTTGGCAACAAGAGTCATCAGGGAAAGAATTTAAAGGTGAACTAAAAAACCCTCCAAATAGAAAAAGAAGAACATTTGTTTGACGTCTTAATGGTCTGAATTAACTTAACATTTGATTGAGATGTCAGTCTAAAATATTTCAATTTAGATATTTTCATACTTGACCAGAAGTATAGAAAAGACAGGTTTTACATACCTAAGTTCTCAATGCCATTGATGATGCATTATAAAAATGATTTTCCAACAGCAACACTTCTGTACTTCTTTAAAAAAATAATTGTTGTCACAAAAAGAAATAAATAAACTAAAATATCTGATGCCTTTTGCTGAAATAGATCAGCTTTCCCTTCTCTCAGGTAGCATTATAAAAAAATCCCACATGCACAGTTACCATCCTGATTTAAGAGACTTGCTCTATACAATTTTCCAGTTTCATCCATAACTTATCTTCTGGAAAGATAATCAATACTCAATTACTTGTATCTTTTCTAAAGAAATACTATATGACCTTTAAGAATTTTGGCACTATTACTTTATTTGCCCACACAATAAGTAGTTTTTTAAACTGAAAAATATTCTTTTGTGTTTCTGGTTTTTTTTTCTTCCTCACAAAGGAACGCATAACTAGAAAAGAACATATTGGAGACTAAATTCTGTCCCTTGAAGGCAAAGGCAGCCTTGTAAGAGGAATTTAGTTTAAAAGTAACTAAATCTTCATTCCATGTGTCACTACATTTTACCACAATGAGTATTCAGATATCTAGTGTAGAAACAAAGAAGGCCAGACCTGTAAGTATCACAATAGTCACCTGCTTCAAGAAATTATTTTATTTTAGTTATAGTAATGTTATTGCACTTCTGATGACCAGTGAGTATAAAGAAAGAAATGGCTGCAGGGGGAAAAAAAAATTCAACTTATTTAACAAAATTGATGCTAAAATTTATTCAGGTCATTTTTATGTGTGGTGAGATAGGTTGTGTACATGTTTGCCATGTATGTTTATGTGTACTGCTACCTTTTCTAGGCCTGGTACTTTCACTGGCTAGTTCCCATCTTGCATGGAAACTGGTGCTTGTTATTTTGGGGCATAGATAACCACAAGATAACTACGTTCTAATAACAGTAAAAAAAACACATAAACTGCACACGTGAAGAAACAAAAATATGGATCTGGACTTCATTATAAAAATAATTTAAGAGCACAAAACCCCCAACCCTACAAAAGGGTAATCAAACTGCTTGTTTCAAGGTGGAAATGCCAAAGGATGTGAAATCCTTGGACTGAGAAGAAAGTGGCATGCAATCTTACAGTGCAGAGACAGCTTTCAGAGGAGCAATGAGCTTGGAGAGGAAACAAAAAAAAACCAGAAGAGGTAACTGGGCTTGGCTGGAGTAACCAGTTTTCTTTAAACTTGTACACTGGAAAGCATGCAACTGTAAAGAGCAGTCTTAGCTGAGGTGATTAATTTTAATGCTTGTACATAGCCTCAGAGAAAACTGCTCCTACATGCATTTGTCTGACGTATATTCTTCTTGTTTTGACTGGAGAGGACATGGGTTAGAACTTGCATGGTAAATAAAGTTTAACATTGAAGAACCATACACAGGTATTCGTGAATTTTTTCTTTACTCATCAAACACCTTCATAACAAAAGCAAAGAAGGGAAAACACGAGATGACGTTTGGCAGCACAGGCCCTATTATGATGAAAACCAGCTCTCTTACTCTGCACAGAAAGGACTCACTAGTTTTGAAGGCACATGTTTCCCAGCCCTTTTATGTAGCTGATTTCCAGCCTTCAGAGAGATGGTGAACACCTTTCCTACAAGAAGCTTCTTGCTCCATAATCCCCACTCAGTGACATCCATTCTAACCTTCCCATCAGCTCCTTCCCTGTTACCAAATGGTAACACTGAAATAAATTGCTTCACAATAGGAAAAATACATCATAAAAAGTAAAGGCTTCACTTATGAGAAAAGAACATTATGATTACATAGAAGTAACCATATAATCTGTTATTAACTGTAAGGCTCATAAAACTTCATGAATATCTCAATTATATCACCTCTCCAGATTATATAATAAAACAGCATAATGAGCTTCAGTTTAACTTGACAAGGCTGAATACTACTCCTCTTTTTAAAAAGCTTTTTATAAAATGACATTCCCTCCTAATACTTGACTTGCAAGCACTCTAAAGACACCATGTACAAAATTAAAAATAAACTTCTTCATTTTCCTACCACTGTTGCTTATCACTACCACAGTATTCACAAGGTTTTCTTTTTAAAGAAATCAGCTTATACAAGCATCTTCTCGTGACAATAGGTGCAATGCCATTTGCAACACTCCTAAAGGCTAAATATATATTTATATATATTTATATTTGTTCTAGTTCCCTTAACTTTTTGATTAATTTGTTCTCAGTTCTGGGACAGTGTGAAAACATCTAAATCCCATCTTTAATAAGGAGATACTACAAGGAACGAGCTTGCTTTGCCAATGTGTCATAAAGAGCCCAAACCTTTATTATCAGTTGCACAGTGAAGATACATGCAATTACTGCAACTGTTTACTGAAAACACACTTGCTAATTCTGTGACTGGCAGTGACATACTGTGCTGGGTGCTGGCTGGTGCCAAGGCAGCTGCCAAAAAGCTGCAAGTCCAAAAAGGGGAAAGGAGAGGATTAAAGTATCATTCCTGTTTCCAAGAATAAAGTACTGTAAATGAGCGAGTCACTTGCTAGGTAATAATTTTCTGGTGTTTATATGGTAAACTTCTGCAAAGTGAAGTGCTGTTGGCATTGCCAGAGTTTACAAAGCAAAGGTACTTGCCAAAAGGCAGCTTCACTGGAAGTATTGTTCAAGTAAACATGGAATGGAAAGTTAATAAGCAAAATGAACAGCTAATTTTGCCGTGATCATATCAGGAACATTGAGTATTTTCATTTAAACTTCAGAATCTGAGGTACGAAAGAGCACACAGTGATCACGGGAAACTTAGCAGCACGTAGAACAGAATCCTGGCTATAGTTCATGAAGGAATGGGGTTATTTTTGCCAACTGAAAAGAATAACATGTCTCCAAAGCACACTGTTTTCACTAATGTTGTGAAAGAACTACATCTTTAGTCTAGATGTACGTGAATACATATGCACTCAGTGCTCAAACTCACACTCTTCTATTTTTGTTTCATTTGCAGATGAAACAGCAAAATGACAAAGTATTCAGCTTAAGTTTTCTTCATCCATATAGTTCAATAGTTGGTTTTCTTTCTGAAATCCCTCTGCCCAAAAAACCACTTATGTAGCTAGGATGATGGGATCAGCCAACACACATCTGCACAATAAGTAAGCAGAAGAAAGTCAGCATTTCCAAGGATGTTCCCAATACTACATCATGCAAAAAGGAGATTCTGTCCCCAGTTACATATATTTCATAAACACTGGAAACTAGTACTCAGAAAAAAGTTCACAGGTTCACTGGTCACAGATGCTCATGAGGTATTTTGTAACCAGAGCTGTTCTTATGCCAAGAGCAGTCTACAGGAATCAGGAAATCTTTCCCCTCCACCACCCATCAGATGTTATGTCAAGCCAAATGAGGAAATCTTTACATATAATTTCTGAACACCAAAATATTGACAAAACTGCCATTAGTAGACCAGAATTAAAGATAATAAATTTTGAAAAGTTTATTTTCTATTCTACAATTCTCAAAATTTAAAATATGTGGAAGTTTTCTCCTGTTTTCTCCTACTTTCTCCTCTCTCCTTCTTTCAAATACTTGAAATGAAGTGCCAACAGCCAAGTTTGCTGCTTTATTTTAATTTTCTACTAAAAAGCTAAAAATTATAATCTATTCAAAATGCAGTTCCTATACAACAGGAATTCAAAACTTCTATTTCAAAATTTCTTAGATTTTCAAGGTGTGAAATTGCAACAGAAAACCCTTGAAAATACTGAAATATCCTTCCAACAATTAAAGATTTTTCTCAGTATATTCCTACCTTGTTTTCTAGCTAACATGGTAATTTTTTAAGCAATCAGTGATTTAATTCTGCAATAAATTTCCTTTCACTAACCTTAATTTTTCTTTCCCTATGATACAAGCTGCTTCTTGCAGACATTTTCAGGAATTAAAAATGTAACACTTAATGACTTCAAAACTCATAATTTTTCAGTCAGCATGAACATGTCTTTTTGTCTGAAAAACATTACTCATGTACAGAACTTTCCTAATTTAAATTCTAATTTATGTTCATATTTTAATTAAACTGGTATCTATTTTAGCTGCTGCTGAAGAAAGAGGATGTGTTACAATGGTCTACATTATTATACATGGCATTATTCAAAAATACAACAAACAAACCTGTTGATTTGTAGCATGGTGTATTACTGAGTACCTTCAAGTGCTTTAAAAAAAATAGTAGTGCAACGCAGTACATATACCAAGTGCACAATGATTGATGGCTAAAAAGACAAGGGAGAAAATGTTTACTTAAGAACATCTGAAGTATCATCTGCACCCTACTGATTCCAGGGCTTCAAGTGACAGCCCATCCATCTTCAGGAAACTCTAGAAAACTCTAGGAAACTAGATATGACTTTGAGGGGCTGAGATGGCTGCAACCAGTCTGAGAGACACAGAGTGTGACTGGCAAGGCAGGCTTGGGGGTTCAGGGTTTCAGAACTTGCTTTCTTCGCCTTAAATAGCTCAGATGTGGTAATCAAGATATATTCTGTAACTGTTTTACAGAGTTTTAGGTAAATGTTCCTACTAAATTAATGACAATTAAAAGGAACTTTCCCACATACATAACTAGAGCTTCTGAGATTTTTCAGCAGTTCTTTAGTTATTTTGAAATCAAAACAACATCTATAGATATACTAATAATTGTAGGTTACACCGAAACATATTCACTGTCATAACAGTAGCATACTAAGGGATGAACA
This sequence comes from Aleadryas rufinucha, assembly GCA_013397815.1. Lineage (NCBI taxonomy): Eukaryota > Metazoa > Chordata > Aves > Passeriformes > Aleadryas > Aleadryas rufinucha. The sequence goes on from VZTH01005390.1 coordinate 14,158, forward strand.
AAAAAAAAGTTGAAAATTAATTAATTACTAAAACATACTAATTTTCACCTAAATTCTCAACACCCTTATAAATCCATGGTGCATCATGTGTATGGAAAACATCTACTTGAATAAATTCATTTTAGACAACATCTCTTTTTTGTAGACACGTATGAGGTGAACTTCAGTTCTCCTTTATCCCCGCCTTCTGCTCACAGGGTTACAAAACTGAAGTTTCCACTACCAGCCTTAGTTCTCCACTCCTTCCACACTCTAGCATTTTCCAAAGGAATTCTACTGAGAGCAAGACCACTCAGCCAGTTTTTGCAGTCTTTCAACCTGCCTGTTTTTAATATGTGTCTGACACTACTGTGCTTCTCCTGGGAACATAAAATAGTTTATACAAAACATTCAAGAAGTTTAGAAAACAGGATGATTCCATCTCAGTTGTAAGGGCTCCCACATCTCATGGGGTCCCTCAGGATGGCTGGACCCATCTGGGGGCAACAGATTGTCCTGTACTGATCTTTTCTCATTCACAGCAAAGGCAGTCATTCCTAACAGATCCCTGTAATTAGTCCTCAATCATGGAACAGTATTCTGCAGGACACAGTGTCAATAAGATGTAAGGCTAGGTTTGGGAATCTATTACTGAATATGGTTTTTTTAGGATTTTACATTACATTGCATGCAGAACACTGCAAAATATTTTAAATTAGAGAATTTAACTCATCATACCATACCACATCTCAAAAGGGAGTTATTAAATAGGGCATTTTTCTTCCCTTCTTATGCTTGCCGTCTATTGAGGCAGTTACACTGATTAAATAGTCTGATGTTATGCTCAAAGTCCCATAATTTTCCTGGTTTCCATGAAGTACCTTTTTAAAACTGGATCATGAAAATAGCACAGGGAGAACTCTAAATGCAAAATACCCTTCAATTTTTTTGCAGCCAATCAAGTGTTCTTAATATTTATTTTCCTTATTAACTGTTCTCTAGACAGTCTGTACAGCACTTTTTTCTCTGAAGATCCACTATAACCAGGGAATAGAGTTAAATCTTGACCAGAGTCTATGGAAAAATCATCTCAAGTGAACAGTGGGCCACTTCTTTTTAGAGGGGATAGAGAGCAACACTTACCCTGCTGACTTCTTTAGGAGCCATCTCATCTAAAAGGAAACAAACCAAAAAATTAGGCATTCTGGGAAGTTTCTAGACTGAATGAAGAACAAGATAATAAACTTCAAACAATTTTTGCACATATGTACAAAACTTTTCTAACATGGTTCAATCAAGTGATTGAAATATCCTGAGACTGGCTTGCATTTACAATCTTTTAAAAACTTCTAAAGCTAAAAATCAGTTGAAATTAGGACAAAGTATTTAGAAATTCTATCCTGACTTAATAAGAATAGAAAATTTCATACATATCAGAATTCACAGAGAAGTTGGCACAGGCCAGCAAAACACTACATTTATATTCCAATTCAGTAAGGCCATTGTTAGTACTGCATAGTCTGAGAATTAAAGACCTTTGCTACCAGATATATGCCACCAATATCCTACAAGGAAGCTAGTGAGCAGCCTTAGACCTCCTGCTCTGAATAACAAAGATGCTAGTCCTGTTCACTTCTTTGGATGTGGAAAAAAAGTCTTGTAGCCATAAGAAAAGAAGAATATCACTGATGTCAACTGGCATAACATGTTAAAAGAAAATAGATTACAAAATTTTATTATACACATACACACGAACTATAATGTTTTGTCCTTTCAAATGCAAAAGACTTTCATGCATTTTTGGCAAGTTTAATACATATAAATAAACACAGGTACAATATCAGAGCACCAGCTAAAACAGTGAGTACTATTTCTGAAAATGAGGGGAAAGCAGCTATACGACAAGAACACATCTGCCACAGGAGGAGTTTCCAACTTTCAGTTTAACCACACCAAAAGTAGCTTAAACACACTTTTACAAGCTTCTAGTTGGTTAGTTGTTTCTGAAAACATGAAGAGAACTATTTGTAACCTTTTATTTGCTCCTAGGAATCAAATTAATATACATCAGAAACCAAAATTAAGTCACGAAATAGATTTAATCTCACAGAAAATACCATATGTTTATATTTGCCAAAGGCTCCTCATATCTTGCCATTTAAGATGAACTTTTAAACAATAAAGGTAGAAAAACCCCACATTTTCTAGAAAACATATTAATACACAATTTCTGATGAAAGAATTCTCTATGGCAATACAGATTTCCCCTCAAAATTGAGTGATGCCAAGGAAAATAATATATTTCACAACAATGAGTGAATATTAGTCTCCTCTTAACCCCAGTCAAATGATAAGCCACTAATTTACACATGCAGAACACAGACAAACTTAATTCAGTTCTTTAAGGCAGTTCTGTTGCTTGCAATGTAGTGTGTAACACATGCTCTGCCACGTTCAGTGATGTTATCTTCCTGAACCAGACAAATCTACATACCAGTTACAAGAACAGCCAGAGCTACGCTCAAAATCCATCTCCCCTACTATCTGATTTCTGACACTGAGCAACAGGAAATATGAACAGCAGAAAACAGAGTGATGACATGACAATTTCCTTGGAGTATACTCTCAGTTTTCAGTAACCAATGGATCAAACATTTCTTGAATCAGTGGTGATACTTTTCTGTTTAAAGGATGGGATTTTCTTCCTCACACTTTTGTGGGGTAGGAGGAGTGTTAGATTTTGTTTGGCTGGTTATTAAACCTGAGTCACCAGTCTTCAGCATCCTCAAAATTCTATGAGCTCCACAATTCAAACACATAATATGAGGAAAACTATTTTATTTTGAGTCTGTGCACTGTGTATTTCATCTAATGCCCTCTATTCACCTTATGGAGCCTGTGATCCTACCTATCTCTCAAGCAAGTCTTTCTCTGCTTTACACTCCATCTAAACCTTTCCTGGTTTGAGAGGACTGGTCTGGTTTGCTGCTGGTAACTCTCATCACTCCTACTTCCTCTGTCCTGCTGCATCTTGCTGGGTTGGGAAGTCCAGAATTACAGGCAATTCTGCAGCTCAGGAAAACACAACTAGGACTTACAGAATGACACAGGGATGATTTAGGGAGTTTCTCTCTATTTGAAAGGAATAATTCCTAACATTTTACTTGGGTTTTGATAGTTACTATACACTGGGCTAACAGTTTCAAACATTTATATTCTGTAATACTGATGTCTCTCTCTCAAAATTATAACTAAGACCCCCTACTGTATGTGTAAAGTTACTTTCCCCATATAAAGTAGTCAGCATTTATCAGAATTAACTTTGCCACCTGTTTTATCTCTCACTCAGTACCTTTAGTGCCCTGGATAACTATACCCTAAAACAAATTTTAAAATCTTATCTTCCAAATTAATTTCAGCCCTGCATCCTCTTACCCACGTCATGATGAAAATATTGAAAAACATGGGTAAATCATACTAGTGATCTCCCTCTACTGGAACAAAATCAATGTAGTGTAACATATCGAATATAAATAACTACCATCACAATTCTATCACTTTCACACCATTGTAAGACATAACTGCCACTGCAATTTCAGCTTAACTACCTATACAATTCTAATTAACAACCAAACAGTACACTACAGATATGTGTGATAATCACTATAGTAATTGAAGACAGCATCCATCTGGGAAAGCTTCCATACTAAACCCAGTTAAATAAGATAGGAAGAAGAGGAAAATAAGTAAGGGAACAGACAGAAAAAAAATCCACAGAAGCTTGTTGTTTGGCACAGCATAAATGAGGCTGGATTTAGCTTGGCTTGGGGTTCCTTTTGTTGGGGTGTGTGTGAAGAGGTGTTAAATTGTGTAACTGTTCATTTAATAGGAAAAATTCAGATTTCAGTTTGTACATTAAAAAAAAATCCCATTTCTTACTTGGATTTCTATGCGTGCATTTTAAAAAAACAAAACAAAACAAAGGCCAATAAGCTTTTGTCAATTGCAAGATGCTAAACCAGAGCAGTCACAAAGAAAACTTTAATGCAAAGCAAGTTTTCAGCATCTCAGACATGAAATTTTGTGGCATTTACCATGGAAGCAATGATTCTAATGCCCAGTTAGTTTTATCATAGGAACTCTTCTGGAAAAACAATACTGACTTTCTCCCTGGTCTTATGCTGTTCTTTTTTCTGTGTAGTTAAATACTACTACTCGTACAGTATTGTTGTTGATGACAGCAAACAAATGCTCAGGGTTAATTCTGTTTATGAGATCCCAGATAGCTCTATAGTCACAGTTTCCTAAGGAATGTTTTCCCACACAGCAGATGTCAGATTGACCTAATAATTTTTCTTTTAAAAATTTGCTCTAGGCTTCAGATAAGAAGATACAAGTTGTTTGTAATGCTATTAGACCAGCGTAGATATATTTGCTGCCTTTTTTTCCCTTGAAAAGTGTCATACACCTACAGATCAACAGAAATTCCACATCAATTTGTGTATATCGGTTAAAGACTGATCTCACCACCCTGAAATAAAGTTTACCAGGTTTAATTTATCTCTGTGGTAGAATGGCATCAATCAGAATAAATTGGTCAGTCTATTTTAATTGCAATTTGCATCCTTGTTTTCGACATCTTGAATCTGGCAGCTTATGTCTCCACTGAATTTGTAAGATCTTTCAAAGACACCTCAGCTGAGGGTGAGTTTCCTAAAGCAGTAACTATCACACATATGCAACAGAAATTTCAAGCCATCACTCAAAAACATTCTTGCTTCTTAATGCACAATCTCATAAAGAGTACCTGAACAACTCTCCTGATTTTCATCTGTCTGGATTTATTTCAAAATTCAGAAGCACTTGTGGTGTTACTTCACAGAAAACTAACTCAGTTTCTTTAAACATAGGCTTAGCATTGAAAGATTGATCACTGGTGGCACACTGTGTTTCTTCCCCTGAAGCAGGACAAAACATGAATTCTAGCTATTTTACACAAACAATAATATCTACATTTTTATTTTTAAGTTCCGGAGAAAGGATGCTCAGTTCTTCCTTTCTTAAGTAACATGCATCAGACAATAAATAAGGCCTGAACCAAGACTTCACTGCAGATGGTAAGCAGAGAAACATATTGTCTGCCAGGTGTCCTAAAATTCTAATTCTCTCCTTTGCAGATAAGCAAACAGAGCACTACACACAATAGGATTCAGGAGACTGTGCATTTGACTTCATTAGATATCCCTAAATCTGGTAAATTTGGAAGCTTATAATTTTCTATGGTCTTAGCTCACACTATACTGATGAAATAGTTGAACCAATTTTGCAGGATAGTTTATTCTGGTTAGAAAACTTCCAAAAGGCATCTCCTGAAAGTATCACCAGTCCTTGTGAGAACAGAAAGGCATGAGAAAGAGCCAGGTTTTGCTTCTGTTTCCAAAATTGCTTAGCAGTACAAAACAAAGTGATGGTAGCTCCACATTTATACATCCATGATCATAAAAATCCTCAACTCTACAATGTATGTGACAATTTAAACTAATCTAAGCAGGGCATTTCCACAAAATTATGATTAAAAAATTGGTTTATAATAAACAGACATAGCTTCTTACTTCTAGTTAAATAGCAAGAAGATGGATGCACCCCCAGACTTGTGAAATGAAATCTACCCCACATCTGCTTGAAGTTTCATAACATTCTGTAGAAGTCTCTCAAGTTTAACACACCTCAGCAAAAATCATGTTGGAACATGGGCTCTGACCACCAGGAGGAAATTTAATAGTTTCCAGCAGTAAATATGCTTTAGCAAGAAAGTCTATGATTGTGTTTTATGCTAATTAGATGATGACTTCATATCCTGTTCAACAGGCCTGTTGAATGACAAGTGTTAAACTGGTCAGCTCATCCACCTTATCAGTCAATGAGGTGCAATCACCATTGTTTATTACTGGAATACAGCCACAAGACAATGGGCTGCAGAGTGTGGTAAAACAATTTAACTTTTTTTCACACTTACCAGTTTATAGCTATACCTTTTTCCCCATATCTACTGCTTTTCTTGCCCGACACACAATTCTGCCTGGCTTTCACTCCACTAGCAGCACTGCAGCTTTCTTTAAAATTGATTACAGGTATTGCAAGTGTGTTTGGTGAAGGAAGTCTCTCACCCAGTAGTAACACAATTTCAGAATTACTCTTTTTAAATCAAACTTTATTTTGTCCTTTTTTTTTTTTTTTTTTTTTTTTTGTTCCAGAAGCCCTGGTTGCCAAGTATAAGGCATCCTTAGAGTTTACTGCAATCAATGTATTTAAGAAACAGCATTATCACTGATAATCTGTCCTCTCACTTTTGAATAGAGCTGTTCCTTTACTTTTGAATATTTTTCAAATACCAAATTCAAACTTCAAAATTGAAGTTTTATTGTGTTCAGCGGGTGTTTTCAAAGAGAAGGAAAAAATTACATCACTGTTGGCTCAAATACTATTTAGACATATACCTTAGGCAATTCCATTAAAATCAATAGAACTGCTACAGCAGGCATGGGAAACCAGAATTGCTTTTATGCATTAAATGTCACGGTATTTCTGTTATGTATAGTGATTCAGGGCTGAAGGAGATCATTAAAAGAGAACACTGCTTGAAGCAGGTCTTCAACTACCTGGGAAAGCCCCACTGGATCTTTTCCATTGCAAGATATTTGGATATTTTAAAAATATGCATACCTTTTGGACCTGCTGGGCCTCTTGAGTTTGGCGTGTTTATTCCTAGACCATGAATACCTCTTCCCAGCTGATAAGATGCCCGGAGAACTTTAAGGAAAGACACTTCCTCCTCCTTTCCCAACATCTATATACAGCCCACACTCTCCTCTGAGCCCAACAAGGCAAGGGACGGGATCACACAGCTCAGTGCCATGACATTCCCATCCCTGGCATGGAGCAAGGTTTCCAAGGATTGTTGGCCCAAACAGACCAAGAAATTTCAGCAGGTTGTCAGCTTCTGGAGCAGGAAATACTGCATATGGCTCAGTGACAGCAAAAGAACATAATAATCTTACACGTGTTAGAAAGAATGTAATCTTTCACTTACCCTGGGGAAATATAGCATCAGATACCAACATTTTTAGTATACTTTTTGCTTTTAATTATTTCTATTTTGTTCTCATCCCCACCTTTTTGATCACTGTATTCTCACCTCCTTCTCTTTAGAAACATAAAAGATTTTTTTTTAGGGAAAAACATGTCCATGTAATAAAATTGTAAGCTATCAGACTCTTAAGAAGCTGTTTAAAATTTTCAGACTCCAGTGTTTATCGCTATAGAGAATCAAAAGTAGGAACGAGAAGGTTTGCAGCCTGCCTGATTTTCTTCTTTCTGCACCTCTGACTACATCGAAAACAAATGTCATGTTACTGAACTTTGAAGTAAAATCCTCAGAATTTGCAGAAAAATCAAGACTGAGCAATTTTCTTCTCTTTAGAACAGCTGACAAAAGAAAGAAAAGAAAACACACCAGAGGAAAAGTTTGCTAACGTCAACAAGGGTAAGGGATCATTAGAGCTTGAGATGATAGGTTACCACATGGGAGGGTGCAGTGATCCAGTGTGAAACATATTTCTGTCAGGGGAATCATTTCAATCCCTCTGAAGAAACCATACTGTAACTACAATATAGGTACATTTGTATTAGAGATGTATTTTGTTTACTTTACTCTGGAGATTGAAGACCAAGAAACTGAAAAAATGTTTAAATTAATCAGGAAAAAAACCTGAAGAAGTAAAAAACAGACTAAAATTTACAAATTAAGCCTTTTTGCTTTTAGGATATTTCAGCTGATTTGTTAGTAATCATAATCAAGCTCTCAGTGACTGAGTTGAATATTACAGAATAATGATGTGCAGATAATTCATGACTTTGGAGTCTTTGAAAAATGACATGTTACACTAACACGATGAACAGATTGAAATCAAGAGAAGATTGAACTATTTACTACTTATCAGTACCACCACTGTTAGTAAAACATTTTGCTTGCAATGAGAAGACAGTCAAAAAAAAAAAAGATAACTTCAGGGAGTGGAAAGGAACAGAATATGTAACTACAAAATTATAGACAGTTCTCCATGAAAGATAATGACAGCACCTTATGAGTTTCTGAACTAGTCAGTTTAATTCTGAAAAGATTTTATAATGATAGATAATTATAATTCACAGGGATTATAAAAGAAAAAAATAATTTTAAAAATTATCTTTTTGGCTGCTCTACAACAGCAACAACAAAAAAATCCAAGACGTTGTGGAGTTCAGTATTCTTCTACTGACATTTGAACAAATGCAAAATTTTAACTCTCTCTAGTAGCAGGTGCAATAATAAAAATGCTAGGCCAGATTTAGAAAAGTTTTCAGGCAGGGATACACACACTATGATTTCCAAAAAATCTCCATAGCAGTTTGGCACCGAATTCCTTGAAATGGAAGGAAGTTAAATACCCCAATGATGAGTAGGTGTGTAGATTTACCACTGCTCATGTGACAATGGTCATTCATTGAGTTGTAGAGACTCAGCCACTTGCGAACCTCTAAGATTATATTAAGGTTATGTGAAATAATTGAGGAATGTTATAATACTGAGAAGTGAGCTTACTAAAAAACGAAATAAAAGTATGACAAATACCAGTTGTCCCTGGCTGAAAACAAGAATGTTCCCAGTGAAGCCCTGTTTATATATCTCTGACTGGTCTTGTGTAACCTCAAGAACACACTGTAACAGCCAACATCAGACACTTCAGCACCAGAACACATTGCAAAGTCCCAGCACCTAGCTGGCCACATGCATCAGGGGATATGGTCATTAAACAGCTTGGCACATCATCATCCAGATTATCGTTTGACCCAGACTGGTTCTCCAAGAGGTTCCACAAAAATTGACAGGCAGAACCCAATCCTCTGTGGACTGATGACTTTCTCATTTTTGAGTATGCCCACCAGCACATCCTCATGCTCCACTATGCCATGAAATCTACTGCATACCAACTTTCAGTACAGAAACTTTGACACAGGATTCAAACAGAAGGCTGGCTGTACTATCATGATGCACTTATGATGATTGTCCCATCATAAGAATCTAGCTCCTTGAATCATTCAACCATAAGAAAGGGAGGTAAATCACAGCATCTCTGTAATTAGGAACATGTGAAAGACTTGGTGACAGAAATCATCCCATCCTTAGAGGCTGCAAGGCAAATGTGCTCAGACACACATTCACACAGAGAAGAGATTACACTAGAAATTTCAGAAGGAATTCTCTACTCACAGCTCACCTGAGAGATAGATGTCAAGAAAGAAAAAAAAAAAGAAATGTCCAAATGAAAACTGCAAATTCAGATCTACGAGCCTAGAGTAAATGTAGAACTAGATGTGTTCATGCAAGACAAAATTACTTTCATGTGCATTTTTTATTTAACTAACAAAATCCAATGCAGATGGTAAATTAATTGAAATACTTAATAAGAAATCAGGAAATACATAAAGAAATCAGCTGGAAAGCTAATAAACTATATCTAACACAGCAGTAAGAGAAAGTGGAAGTACCACTTCTGTCGGTGGAATAAAGGGAACCGGAGCCAACCGCACCTCTTCAGCATGGCTGAAGTTGCCACCTGCTGGGATAAGGAGCTGTGTCTGTCTCCCAGATTGTCAATCTAAGAGAACTACTAATGATCACACACTGAGAGCCTGCAACCAAGCGAGAAATCTATTCCTGCAAGTATGAAAAGGGTAATTCATAATCTAAGTCCCTTCTCACCATGCCTTCAAAATAGTTTTGAAACAGTCATGATTGAGGAATCTCATAATTTGTCAGTTACCGCGCCATTCTTCCCAACTTCCTTCATCAGGCCTGCCACAGAGTTCTGTCAACACTAACACGAGTTTCTTACGTAAGCAAGCGTCACACAACTACTTGGAAGAGGAATTTGGAAAAACAATCCCGTGATACAACCACTTCTTAGACACTTCTTTATATACTACATCTACCTAATTAAAAAACACTAGTGCCGTGTTAATTAACCCACTGGGGTCTGACATCTACTCAGGCATACGTACAAGGCCACTCAATTTTCACATGCAGCACTAATTCCCCCAGGAGCTACTAGGGGACCTGACCATTTCTAGACACGAGGCCACTTGTTTTGACAACCAACTGCAGGAGTGAGATTAAGTCACCAAACAGTACACCAAAGAGAACAGCCTAACAACTACATAACAAGCTGGTGCTTCAAAAGACAAACATTAACATAATTAAATAAAGCAAGACTGAAAGCAGAAAGAAGAGCCAAAGAAAAGACTTTCAAAACAGAATTTCAAAAGGAGGACATGCAGGGAGAGAGGGACAGAGGTGCCAGGATGAGCAAGCAGCTTGGACAAAGATGTCAGACGCTACCAATAGTGATGTACTTTACTGATCTCTCTAGGATTATTTTACTTTCTGCCATGGTAGAAAACAAGATCCAGTAAAAAGAAAAAATACTGTGTATTACAGACCAAAGAAACCCAAACTGCATCTAAATAAAAGCATACATGTAAGTCACAAAGTAATATTTGAACAAAAAAAATTCTTTTTGTTTGCAATATTGTTCACTGCTACTGTTAATGAAAAAAGAATGTTGGAAACTTAAATCTTAAGCTTTAAAATACAGCTGTCAAAAAAAAAAAAAAAAAAAAAAAAAAAAAGGTAGTTGCTTCAGTGTGCTTTGCCATTTTCCATCAAGTGAACAGATGGCATTATTAAAATTCTAGTAGAATGAAGTATTTATAAGTTCATTAGACAACACTAACTATACAAAAAAAGACAGCAATATTGCAAATAAAGCTGCTGGATTCAAAATAGCATAAAAGTACACATAAGGGTTATAAAATCACATTTATGAGTTAGTATACAAAAACAAATAAGCCAAATGAAACAAAAGCACAAAAGAAATGCAGAAAAAGCTCTATAAAACAGTAATTTATTTTCCAGGGTCACTTCCAAGACACTCCATGCTTTCTGAGCTTGAATTCTATAAAAAGGACTTCAAGTTTGATAGTCTCTAAGACAGCTGAGAGGGAAAAAGCCTGTTACATTTTCTTTAAATGCATATATAAAATTTATACTATGATGTACAATAAGTAAGAATGAAATTTCTCCAGAAATAATCCACACAGAAATGTCAGTCTTATTCTCTGAGGTAATGTTCTCAGAAAATAAACAAAAGGCCAGCCAAATGCACCTAGCACATAGGTCAGTGCTTTTAAATTCTGTGCCACACTGACTAATTTGATACCTGAGGTGCTTTATCTGCTCTTCTCTTCACCATTTTGAATTATTAGCCTACACTGAATTCACTTTGGAATCACTGATTTGTAATTGCCTTACTTCCTATTGTCTTTCTTTCAGCCATAGCAATGTCTCGACTTGGTGAAGTGGTGTCTCTTAGGATTCTAATTAACTTGAATAAGATGCAAATTCCTGTCACCTTCAAAATGTGCCAAAATGGATTTCCTATAAAAAGAGATAGTTAACAAACTGAAAATTCAGCTTTCACTCCAAATTAATATATACCAGTTCCCATATGTCCAGATTTATTCAAATGCACACCACTTCTCTCTGCAACTTTTATTAGTACAATCTGTGTTAATGCTTAACTCCTTTAAGCACCCTATCCTCTCTGCGCCTATTTTATGCAGTCTAACACATCCTTCTTGGAAAGTCCTTGCTTTGATACCTACATGGAAAATGACTCAAAGAGAGACATGTACAATTTCAAAGCATGAATCTTTCTTCAGAATTTAAAGAATTGCATGGCACTTTTCTTTTGAGGGATCCATTAGCACAGGAGAACATCGATCTGTTGGAGTGAGTCCAGAGGAGGGTCACCAAGCTGAGTGGAGGGATGGAGCACCTCTCGTACAAGGAAACATTAAGAAAATTGGCATTTTCTTCAGCCTGGAAAAGAGAAGACTTTGGGGTTTTGTACTTGCAGCCTTCCAGTACCTGAAGGGAGCCTACAAGAAAGGTGGAGAGAGACTGTTTACAAGAGCACGTAGTGACAGGACAAGGGGGAATNCATTAAGAAAATTGGCATTTTCTTCAGCCTGGAAAAGAAGACTTTGGGGTTTTGTACTTGCAGCCTTCCAGTACCTGAAGGGAGCCTACAAGAAAGGTGGAGAGAGACTGTTTACAAGAGCACGTAGTGACAGGACAAGGGGGAATGGATTTCAAATGAGAGTAGGTTTAAATTTGACATACAAAGAAATTATTTACTGAGAGGGTTATGAGGCACTGGAACAAGCTACCTAGATAAATTGAGGATGTCCCATCCATGGAAGTACTCAAAGCCAGGCTGTATGGAGCTCTGAGCAACCTGGTCTAGTGAAAGGTGTCCCTGTTCACAGGAGGGGGCTTGGAACTAGATGATCTTTAAGGTCCCTTCCAACCCAAAGCATTCTGTGATTCTATTACCTAAACCATAACCAGTGTTTTGAAAATGTTTGCCTATTATTTAATCAGATGCAACTGATGCCATCTCAGATTAGAATATTTGAAACTGTCTCTTCCTGAAGAGATGAACCTACCAAGAAAGGAATGGCAAGGCGCAGGTCCACAGCAGCAGAAACCAATTTAAGCCCTAACTGCCACCTCTGTGCTCTCCCCACTGCCTTGGGGCAGTTTACAGCTGAGGCAGTGAGCTGTAGATATAATCTACAATTACATAGGCAAAACAACCAATGCATGGGAAAGACTGGATATACACACCCTGGGATGGAAGCTGAGGGCAGGCAGTGCAGGCTTAAATCAACCAGAGCTATTTCCTGAGAACAAGAAGATTCTGGCCCAAGCAAACACTGCTTGAGCAGACAGGATTCATTGGCATCTCAGTTTCCTAATGACTGGACTATTCAAGGCTGGTTGGTTCCGCCTAAAGGAGCCTGAGATTCTGAAGACTCTCCAGGAGGCATTGAAAGTTCTCCTTGCTAAGATGATTGGTATTTATTTTTTTTATCATAACACCTTCATTCATATGTAATAGTTTAATATTTCATGAAAGAAAATGCAATTATGTCCTCCTTCAGGTTGGAGACACAGACACATCACCTTTAGTAAAATGTAGCAGTTGCAGAGACATCTAGATTTAATGGGTTCTTCCATTCTAAGAACATGATGATCTACATCAACATTCATTTTTATTTATTAGTTTCCTGTAGCACAGGACTGGAATGAATAAGAAACTTTAATATGTTTTAGGTACCTGTAGAGCACGTGGAAAAAGATTTATGTACGAATTCACACTATTCTCTTCAAATCTTGAAATACTTCTTAACAATCAAGACAAACACTGTTAAGTCATACCTCTGAGTATACTCTTTCTTTTGGTCAATCCTGCATCTAAATGATTTAGGGTTGATTGCTTAGATGATAATATTTTAGGAACAGTTAAAGAGGAAGGTGATTAAGATAGAAAATTATCTTTATCGTCCTAGATTTGAATTATTTAGGCAAATCTCAAGTAGAAAACAAGCATGGAGAGAAACTCACTTTGACAGCACAATGACAGATTCCCTAAGTTTGTACTAAAAGATGCCTGTGATTCCAGTAACTGAGCTACACTGTAATATTGCCTTTAATACTTGGTTTTTCCATTACAATTCCAGATATACTGGAGGAATGCAAACCTACTCCCTAATTTACTTTTGTTTGCTTGCCGACTGTAGTACGGCAATGAAATTGGATAAGGTGTGCCTATGATATCAATGACAGGGTAAAAATGTGTTCAGTTCCAAGAAAAACCCATTGCTAGAGACTACGATTTTTTCAAAGACACTTTAGGAAAAAAAAAGCATCTATTATGTTTCGCTTTTGTCTGGGGAGAAACATGACCTACATGGCTAGAGAAAATTTATTCATATGAATATCTAATACGAAAGATTATCATAAAATAAAAAACTATGGCTCAATGCCACAAATGGGTGGATGCACCCTACTGTGCAGTAGAAAGTAGAAAATAATGGCTGGCTTTCCAGTGGAAAAGCTTGGCAGTCAGCCATTGGTGTAGACTGGGTTTTGTCCCCAAAGACACATTCGCTTTGGCAACATATTGGGAGGTAGTTTAGAGTGCAAAAATTAAGGAAAATAGTTTTTCAATTTAATCTATCAGCTGGTCAATGCTAGTCATAATCATACTGTACATAATTTGATCCACAGAAAACACAGCAAAATAAATATTCAAAAATAATTATTTTAATGACAGAATCCTGTGTTCTTCTACTTAATATCACTTTGTAATTATGAAAACAAGCAAAAAATCTGTATTGAATACTTTAAAAGTTCTCATTTGAAATATTATCTGTCACTAAACTTATTTCTTGTTCCACACATAATTTAGCAAGTGTCCTTTAATTTGATGCATAAGAGGATTTCCCACAAACATAAAACAAGTATATAACTGCATGCATTCCTTTAGAAACTCTAGGGTGTTGGTTTAAGCTGACAGCTAATATTAATATAAACAGGACTTATTACTTAAATTGCAACTTGTTATGTCCTGGAAATTAGGGGATTTTTAAGCCCAAAGAAACCCAGTCTCTGTAGCATCCTACTTCATGGAAATGAAAATCAGCAAGAAAATGAAATAGAACAAATACTCCATATTTGTTTGCATCTGTGGGGTGCTAATTACTTGAAAAGGGTTAGTGTCTCAGCCTGCCATCACCAGTAGATTATACAATCCACTCCTCCTTCTCGTAGCATACATGCAACTCCTGTTTCTGTCCTTCTCTCATCTGTCCTATGCTTCCCCAAAGGGCTCTCCTTTCAGTACATAAGGGAAAGAAAGAAACCACTTGGTAAAGCCACTTCATATTCCTATCTTTACTGGGAATGTAGCCAAGGATGTTTACAAAAAGCATGAGTGGGATAAGCAGGTAAGCTGTTTTCTAAGCTTCTCTACTGACAGAGCAGCTCAGTTTTTCATGTATTATGCCATAGTATCTTTGAAACACTAATTTTCAGAGCAGAAATTTTCTAGTAAATGCTAAAACTAGTAGTGAAAATTTTGTAATATTCTGAATTTGTTCAAGGACTCCATAAGATAAGGATTTATAAGCAAATTAGGAAGGTTCTTCACATATGAATTAAGCATGAAAGGCAGGAGCAAATACTTAGGTACTGACAATTTTTTTTAACCTATACATTGCATACAGTAACTCTTTGGACAGTCACTGAGATTTCATCTTTAGATGTGTTTTAGGAGCAAAACAACAAGGGCTTTGAATCATCAACGCAAAGAAAGGCATCACTGTTCAGCATGTATTTTCCTGCAGCGTTTCAACTGGTCATAAGGAATTCCAGATATCTTTTCTATGAAAAAATACATTCTGCTTTTGCATTAACCCAGGCCTTTCTATTAGAATTAATGAAATGAACTGGCTTTGTGATTTTTTTTCCTGTGTATAGATGCCAGTATCTGGAATTCAACATATACTTTGTGCAACCACCAAAAGGAAAATTTGCAAAGATTAAAGATATCAAATGAAATACATTTAACTAAATACAATCCCTTGCAACTAATCTGAGGTACTTTCAAAGCAGAGGTCAGACTGAGATAACAGGATTACTGAGAGGTCAGAACAGAAGTTCAATACTTTCTCTGGATTCCTAGTCTGTTTCCTTGAGGAAACACAAGAGTTACCAAGCCATTTTCCACTGATTCCTCCTCTAGTCTTGGATTTGGACATGTTTTAAAAACGTTTTCACAACCCAAGGTGATATCTGATGCAAATGTCCAAAAAGAGGTCCTGGTAAGAATGAAGAAATGCCTGTCCTCCTTTTAATTTATTCTCCTTATTAAAACGTGTGAGCTTGTCACTTACCACAGCAAAGGTTTTCATTAACCTTTTGAGATGCACAAATGAAGCCTCAAGGTTATGAAAACTGTCAGGCCAGGAGCTCTTATTAAATCCTTTTTTTCTAAGAGGTAAAAGTGGAGTCAGAACTCACCAAAGTTTTATGAAGTCAGAAGTTCTTGACTGCCTGTCTCTGAGACAAATTTCACCTAACTACTGTACAACAAATGCTTCTGTTTCTGCATTCTTTAAGAAAATCCATCTTCAGAAAGAGTACTGAAAGACAACCAACCATATCTGAGGGATTTGGATGTATCATGAGAGAGACAACCTGGAGACTAAGGAAAATCATTCCATCACTTTGACATGTAAAAATAAATGGTAGACCTCGGAATGAAAACCTAGTAAAATTGTGTCTCTCCCAACAATGTCAGAATTCAGAAATATATTATTTTAAAAATTATAAGCCTAGGGAGGTAGAGAAAAATAAATAACACCAGGTTTCATTCTGCCTATTCATCAAAAGGAAAATAAGGTACAAATACAAATGAGATGATGCTGAGCTAAGCAGGTGTTGATTTCAATGTCTGAAGATCTACATAAAGACAATCACTCAGAAATAGCCAATAATTCCCTAACAGTCTGTAGAAGAACAAGCTCTTCAAAAACTCAACTAATTAATTATGGAGCTGAGAAAACTTCCAGAGCAAATACAGCATTATTTGAAACAAGCCTTTACTTTAAGATACATCATAAAAATAAAGAAAAGCAAGTATCATAACTCAAGTACTGTCCAAGATTTTATACACATTTATTAAGAATGAAGAAAATCTAAATCAAATATTCTCTCCCTTTAACTAGATTTACAAGAAGAAAAAAGAAAAGAAACAAGCTAAACTTGTAATGTGACATTTATTCCTGATCATTCTGTGTATATAGCTTTTCTTCTTTCATTGTTTCCATTAAAAGAATTATTTTGGCACTGCTATCAAAAACCTGCCCAATTCATTTTTTTAAGCTGCCCTCAGAAATATTGCTAGATCCTGTCAGCACTTCTATTTTCCTAGAAGTGCTCCAGAAGCATCTCCATATGTAGCTGAAGGACAGCTACATAAACTAAGAAATGCTGAATTCAGAATGATAACAAGTCATCCATATTTGTGAACAGAAACTGCATTGCCATTGCCACTCTGTAAAGAAAACATTCAAATCACCTATATGATCCAGAAAAGATTAGTTTTGGTGAGTTTCTTCAAAGTGGGTTTAAAAGAATCTTGTTTATGTGCCTATATAAAAGGGCCAATCTCAGGAATGCTTAAATAAATCTGTGTGGAAACATACAGTTGTAGTATGTATTCCAAAATTTGAGCCTATCCATTCTCAAATGATAAAGACCTATTTGTGATGTACAAAACTGCCAACATGGGCCAGTGGTTCATTCATCAGTGTTTAGATCTAAAAATGGTCACTAAAAGATGCTGGACTGGACCATGACAGACTACAGTATTTCTGAGATTTCCTATGTTTTTGTAGCTCTACAATATTGTTCTGTGCCACCTACTGTGAATTTTGAAGAGCCATAATTGTTTCTGTACCTGCTCAAACCACGTTGATTCAAAATTTGATAACTGTTATTAATCAGTGCAACAAAGAGTTTTTGATGGAAAAAAGCCTCTCAGAATGTGAGAAAATACTTGTATAAAGACCCTTTTCCTATGTTATATGGTGCCATTTTCTCAGTACTTGAATGTGCGTATATATATATTCACTGTACTTGGTTGTTGTGTATTATATACACTGTACTTGTACAGTTGGCTGCTACAATAGGTACCCCAAGCATTGAAATGTATCAGAGATTTATGGCCACTGTTTGCTCCTCAGAAGTAAAATTTTTTGAAGAACACTGTCATCTCCCCATATGCCAATCATGTTGGCATATGGGGAGATGACAGTTATTTTCTCCAAAAACTGTTTTGGCCAGAGATCAGTTGGAAAACACAACCTGGTAATAGTACACAATTGTAAAAACAATTATCTGTAAAATTAAAATTTTGTTTAAGAAAAGTAACAGACAATAGGGAGAATTCAGATTATTCCTTGAGCACATTTATGAGTGACCATGAAATATATACATAATGGCAAACCAATGACACGGCTTCCTACGTTATACAATGCAAAAAGAGCACATACTGGTAATTTAAAACTGCATTTGAAATAACCTCCTCTCCCAGAAGGGCATTCACTGTGTGGGTCATGACAACTCTGATTTAAAAAGAAGGGTCACTGTGTAGTTACTAGCATAAAAATGTTTTTTGAAAAGTCTCCACAAGTGTTCACTGTAAATCCAAAACCACTGCCCAGCAAGTCCCCCAGAATAAACATCTCTTTATTGCTATACAAATACCTGATGCACCTAATGAAGATATTTCCAAGTGTTCACAATGAACCCTCTTGAACTGAATTAGTTTAAATGCAACAAGTCTGTTGTCACTTCCCCACCCGTCACCAAAACCTGATGTCAGTTACACCCAACTGCTATAAACCCTTCAAAAACTAACAGACATTCCTTCCCCCACATCTATTATTGAATCGTGTCTTATTAATTTCCTAATCCTTGTTGCTCATCATTCTTTTTCCCTTTCACTCCCCATACTTAATGACAAATGAAATGAAACCAACATTTTAGGATGAGGATCAAGCACCCTGTAAAAAGAGTTCCCTTCTGTTACCTGAACAAACAATAAAACATACTAAATATTCTACCTTTGCATTAAAAAAGAAATGTGAGAAAGTCTCCTAGTCACTGTTATTCAGCAATTTCAACTAGACAAACCTCTTTTTTTGCAGCCAAAGATCATCACTTATGGGGTATCTCTGCAAACTGCAGGCTGAAAGAATAAAATAATTTAGCTCAGTATTGCAGCTAAGTAACATAAGTGTGAATAAAGTACTGTCTCCAAAGAGTTTCAAAGATACCTGATTGTTACAACTGAAGAGACTTCTTGCAGCTTATCTAAGAAGATCCATTACCAATGTGTTACAATATAAAAATCCCAGTTTCATTTCCAGCATATTCAAATAAGTTATTAAGACAATCTGACTCACAATTCGAACAATGGGTGGTACATAAATCCCAGAAAGGCAGGAAAAGTATAATGACAGAGAATAATGACCCTATTCTAAAAGTCATTATTAGAAAAGACCCTATTCTAAACTAAACTAGGAGTCCATCTACTCAAGTTTGTAGTCTATAACAATGGCTAGTAACAGCTCATTTGGAAAGGAAACAGGAAAAAAGTATAAAAATTTACACTACATGAAAAGGAGAGAAGACACAGACTACAGATGCACAGAGTATACTTACTCCAGTATGTCCTCAAAGCAATCAGATGCTTATGAATTTTCTCAGCTGGAGGCTGCATCAGGATCATAGTATGTAACAGCTCTTGATGAAGTATTTCTTCTTTGGAATGTGTCTAATCACTTTTTAAACCCATTTACATTTTTAACATCTCAAATATATTATGCTAATGGGTTCATAATTTAGGCATGGGTTGTGTGAAAAAGGACATCCTGTTGTTTCAAATCTGTACTCAATTTGTTTTGCAGGGTGCCCTTCATTCTTCTGTTATGGAAAAAGTAAATCTGTCAACTGCCTTCATTGTGACAGTCATCATTATAAAACTTCTGCTACAGTTCAGGTCTTTTGCAGAATAAAGGATCCCCCTCTGTTTGGTAGCAGCATCACAAAAGACATCATAATGTAAAGATAATAAGGAAGACAGGCTTTATAAAGAGTTAATAACACAATCAGAATTGGGGGTCTTTTCCTGGCTGAATTGAACTAGATGCACTAGCCAGAGCAAGAAATTCAGACCTTGCTAACTTCCCTCCACTGTAACAACAAAGGTCTTACAAAAGAAGACAAGATCTATGGATAGTAAATGAGCATCCTCAAATGCCATATGATTAGTTCAGTAGATGTAAATGTCTTAATGGAATTTATAAAAAGCAGAAACTGAATCATACTTTTGAGAAAAAACAATTCTTTAACCTAATTATACAATTAATTCTTAGCTTTTCCGTCCTTACGCTTAAACAAGAAAAATCCTTCACATAAAATTTATACTTATCATTGGCTCAACACCAGTTGACACTGGTTTTATAACCCATTATTATTTCTTGCCAAACCTCCTTACACCTGAGCTTTAGGTGTTCCACAGGGAAAAAAAAAGATTCATTCCCCTCAAACCTAGAAAAAATTACCATACAAAATCTCCTCCTGTTCCATAATTGACAGTCAGACATTTTGCTCGGATCGTCTAAAGACAGGGCTGTAGACTGGGCTTGAATACCACCAGTACCTGATTAACTTTGCACCCACAGCATTGCTTGGATCTTGCCAATTTTCAAGACAATATTTGGGATCAGGTGAGAGGACTAACACCTGCCCGGGACTATTCCAGATGGTAGCTTGGATGCATCATATTTGGGAGTGAAGAAAAAGCAGTTTAGCCTTGAAGATGTGACATGCCACGCAACTAGGCCTCAGGGGCAAAGATCAACCAAACCTTATTTTTATCTGACATTTTATGAGATAATTTTGAGTTTCTATGCACCTGTGTTTAATTTTCAGTACATCTGAAGTTTTACCATCTTAGTGTGCATCCATTTTTTCAGAGAGATTGTGAAAATGAAAATCCCTCTCAGAATACTAAAATCCTCTGTAGTGAAAATTGTCTAGGAATTCCATAGTTTATTTCCAAGTTCTTAGTAACTTCATAATCTTCAGGAGAACTTTTTCTCCAGCACCTGGATTTTTTTGGCCCATATTTTTTTCTTTGAAGATAATTGAAAAAGGTTCATCTCAAAGTTTTGTGGGTTTGTTGTTGGATTTTTTTATTGTCTGAAGCTTGAGTACACGTTTTGAACTAAATAATTTCTATCTACATGCTTAATAACAGCTTCAAAGTACTTGTATAATATTTGTGACACAAACCTTCCCTCAACAAATCTCTATGGCAGCTAAGCAGAGGTAACAGTGTTCATTTAAGTGCAATACATGTATCCCTCCTACAACATATTTAAATGGGTATCATCTCCTGAAAGAGTAATTAGGGAATGTAGAAGTAAATCAATGAGAATGAAGTCATGCTTTGGCCATCCTCCTGCTGAATGAAGTGGGAATATAATTTAACATTCATTCATAAAACATGCAAAAAAAAAAATCCCCAAAAAACAAAAACAAAAGCAGTTTATTATAGCTCAGCTGAAAGTTAATTGCCAGGATTTATTTCACCATGCAGAGTATGAAGAAGTAAATTTTGGACAAAGCCTTTGATCTACCAATGACCACTAGGACAAAAAAAAGGGAGTATCTATGACTCACCATGAAAAGTACACCCTTTAAATTAGCAGCACTTAATCTGACTAGATAGACAAACACAGGACAACTAGCCTAAAATTCCACCTAAACATAGATATTTTAAAGGATAAAGTAACTGAATCACCATCACGATTAGCTAAATCACTACAGAACCACACACTGAAAATTTCTGGTCTTCATTAAGCCCATACTATGTCTGTGATTTACTGTTCTGTGTATACAATCTGATTTCAAAGCCTTAAGACAACAGAGCAGTTTCAGAAGTAAAATTTCTGCTGAAAATCTTCACTAATAGCCAAAACGAGGTTAAGACAAGTATCATTAATTCCTTCTGCCCACAGAAACATTAAATCATCCATTCAAAGCACAGCATTAACATTTATATCCAACTAGACATCCACTGTAAAAGATGAATTTTCATTCATCCTCAGGGCTTCCTGCACTTCCTGTGATATAGAAGAGATGGCAGAATTTTTACACATATATTATATATGGATAAGGCATTGAGAACTTTGCTGAACTGAGATTTCACTACTCGCATACAGAACATCCATGAATAAATATCCTTTCTTTGTGCACACATAGTGTAACAGACTATCACACTGTGTGACTGCATACTTCCCTTTCCTCAAAACACAAGACTCATTTAATGGACAGAACAAGCAACATTATTTTATAACAATCTATAGTTACCTTACATTTTGTCATTTTATCCTTATTGGTCAATCTTTGATTACAGGCCTTGTCTAGCCAACATTAGTCAAGTTAATACTTCTACACTTGGATTAAAAAGTCTCATAAAAGTTAATGACTATTCCCTTGTTATTTATTTCTTTCTCAGCTTACAGACCATGGGAATGTTCCTACTCCATTTCAATGCAGGTAAAACAGGTTAGCTAACATTGACATAAATAATCATTATTAAAAAGTGTTGGCTACGTGGATATACAGTCTCCACATACGTCAGCAGAATGGATCTTCTCTACCGATTAGTGAGAGATTTCTTTTTTTCTTTTGTTTGATTTTTTTACTCTAAAAGCAAAGATCCATGTACAGGAGACAAAGAATCTGAAAACAAAGAACAGAAGGGCCAGACAACATTCAGGAGTGCTGTCTCGCACCGTAGGGAAATGGTTTTGTATTGCAAATAATGCTAATTAACCCGTTATTGCAATACCATCTCTCTTCTGCTACCCACTCTTTGCAGAAGATATTGATCATCTGGAAATGTTCAAAATGCAAACTAAAGAGAAACAGTAAGAAAACTGGAACACCTATTCCTCAGTATGATACTAAAAGAAGCTTCATGTCATAATTTACTGAAAATTTGAGAAATGACAAAAATCAATGCCTGTTTTTTCTAATATAGCTAGCAGTACTGAGCAGAAAATGATTCTGTGAAGCCAGGCTTATAAGTAAGAAGAAACAGTATTTTTAAATAGACAGAAAAAACATAAACACTCCTAATTCAAGACTAACAACGACACAACAAACATTAGTATAAGTACATGTTGAGTATAATTGCTCCAGATATAATGTGATTAACATAACTAGTTCAAGAGGGAACTCAGACCAAGCAGTGACGTCTACTTCCTAAGGCCAAACATATCGTCATTAAAGGATTACCCTCTGCAAATCTCTGACCAGCTAAACAATTCTAAATATGCAGATGTCCAGAAAAACAGAAAAATCACCTCCTTCACCTGACCCATTCAAAAAAACCCAAAAAACAATCAGAAAATAAACTCTCACACTTCTCAGCAAATTAGAAGAAAAAAAATGTACCAAGCTCCTTTTAGCACTGTTTGGAGTTTTCTAGCGATAGCCATTGAAATAACAAAGAATAAAATTAGTAACTGCTTCAACATCAAGATACACACTGAACAAAAAACTTCATCATCACTCAAGACCTCAGTATTATCTACCAAGAGGCCACTGCTCAGTATTTCCATACTATCAATACATTAAAAAAAATCCCAATCTATCTAATCTAAATATCTTTTCCATTAACCTTTTCAGTCCAAAAAAACAGACTGACAACACCACAGGGAGAAACTTGTTCACTAACTCCTTCTCAATATTCTCACAGCCAAAATGAGCCCACTTCTAAGTTGATTCTCTTCTGACTAATTAAGAGAAAACAATAAAAAAAACCATTGAACTGGTCACACAGGAAAGAAACCATTTCACCTTGGGCAATTATACTGAGTCTTCCAGGAAATTATGCAGCAATAAAATAATTTTTAAAAGCAATGGCACAATACAACAGTGTCCCCAGAAATCTGCTCCAAAATTCTTCTGTACCTCTGACACATGTACGCCATTCTCATTATCTGGACTAAAATGACATTCCTACGTAGAGCTCCACCACAGAACTGGGAAATTCCTTCACCTGTCTGCCTCTGAATTACTGATGCTAACATAAATTATCTAGACACAGGAAAAATGGCAACCTGCAAGCTATGCCATACAAAAGTCTACCAATGAGTTTTATCTCCATGGAAGTGAGGACTATGCCAAATACATAGACAAATAGGTCCTACATAGTCAAGCCCCCAGATATAGTTGCAACTTTTCTGATAAAAACATTCACAGCAGAGACAATTTTTGTCAGTCTGGATATTATCCCAGGAAAGTAGTGCCAGTCAGTATAATAAGTTACCTTGGTTCAGACCAAAAAAACCACCTAGACCAACATTTTGTATCTAACTGGCCATTAGCAAATGCTGAGTGAAGAGCAAGAACACAGCAAGCAATTATTCCAGTTGGAATTGGAGGATGCATCCTTTCTGTCTTATTTTGAGAAAAATAAAAATAAATTTTAAAAAATCCAAAAAAGGCATCAAAATATGCAAATAGTGGGGTTTGGTAATAAGAAACTTTAAGAGCCACTACTATGGTGTCGATGGTGCAAAGTCACGCACTGCCCAAGTAATTCCCACAATTACTCTTGCTTTTTGGCAAGTATTTGTTGCCTGCTTGGATGTCACAAACATAAGCACAGCAGGGATGCATCAGAATAAAACAGCATGTGTGCAGCGTCAATGAGATATTAAGACACCCTAATTATAAATCAAGGAGGTTGTTAACATGCTGCCATATCAGTTCCTCTTGCCTAGGCTGGGGAGAAGTCAGAATTGCAACAAGCTGTGAACACAGCAGTGACAGTCTCCAGATTCCAAGTATCCTTCATCTACACTTCTACAGCCACTATCCTGCACTACAGAACAGGTATCTCTGCTTGGTCAGTGCAAAAAGGCACAGTCCTCAAAAGCTAACAAATCAAGAATAGGCTCCATTTTTTTCTTTATAATTCTGGCAGCAAGATGACATGTATTTAGCATACACATACTGACACATATCCTCCTTGCATGTATCTTTTTATATACACTATCCCTACTTATGGAACTGCATGTGAGCCATCCTTTCACCTATTTAACAGCCTTAGGCAAAAAGCAAGTAACATTCCTCTACACACCACCTTTTAAGAGCAGGAATAAATAACATAATTAAAAGAGTAAATAACGGAACAACTATGATCTAATGTAGAAATATGTACTTCGGTATTCCTTAACAATAAAAACCTAAGTACAGACTTGCTCCCTAAATAGAGCCACACATCAACACCTCTCAAAAACTCTCTACTTTGTCTCTTACAGGACTGTAGCCAACTTTAAAGCCCATCATGCTGATATCTTAAAACCTGAAACTGCAGTGCCAGAAATCACTTTTCTTATAGAAGTTTTATTTTTTACGTGCCAATCATGCAGCCTAGTACAATTCAAACGTTATAGCAATATAATACAAATGCTATATTAAGCCACTAATTTCTAATTTCTGCTTTTTTTGTTTGTTTGTTTTTTTTTAAACAGGTCAATTATGAAATATCAGGTTCCTGGTAATGCAGTAAGTCCACTGCACTTAAAAGATGATAACTTCTGAGTATAACCAGTGTCATATCATGTACTGAATTTACTATTTTCCTTTTTTTTTTATTGTATTTATGAATTATTTAACAACAGCATTTGTATTAACACCGGCAAGGCACCTTAAGTTCCCACTATACATAGCTTTAGATGTTTTTGGCAAATATTGCTGGAAAAAAAAAATATAGAAAGCTGTTAATGTACCCAGATTCAGCAGTAATTAAGCACATGGTCATGCACTGTGATGAACATGAGGGCCATGGGAAGTGATGAGTTTCTTAAGTGATATAGGCAGCTTTCCATGTAGAAATTCTGCGTCAGTACAGTTTGTCCTTTCCTCTTATAATAAGAGGTCATTAAAAAGATTAGGAAAGACATCTATGTAATTCAGTATCAACAGTGTGAAAGATGCACATCTGGCTTATAATCAATGTGCTTAGCCTCTTATTGTTGTGGCAGTGAAGCTTCAAGTAATATAATTAAGGTTGGAATTTATAAATATTTTTCTGAGAAATTTGTTGGGAGATGAGGATCTATCCAGCAGCAGAGTCTAAAGCTTTCCTCATATTATGGCTCTGGCTACAATCATCTGCCACTTTTGCTTGAATGATATGAAAGAGGACAATGGAAGATGTCTCATGAGTTCTGTGAGTATTGCATCTAGGCATCTGGAAAAGAAAAGATCTCCTTCTGGCAGATTAGCTCTGCCATGATCTGGCTAGGAAAAGTTTAAAACTAGAGTGTTTGTGTATTAGAAATAGAGTTGCTTGGAAATGCTGTGTGAAACAATACAAGGCCTAGGTGTGTTTTGAGCATGTAATTTATGGGTAGATAACAGTCAGAGTTCGAAAAGTTGCAGTGAATACCAGCATATCAGCATAAGCAACATTCCTTCTCCACGCTACCTTTGAAGCTTTTCTCCAATATACCAGGAAAACAAATAAAAAGAAAAACCAAGTTAAAGAAAAAAATGTCTTATTATCCCAGGAAGATCACCATCACCATCAACCTGTCATAAGCAACTTTCAATCTAACATTTACCATGATATACACAACATTTAAGCCATATGCATTGAGGATAGAATTCCTTATATTTTGGGATATAGTTATACCTTAAACACTGCAGTATTTACTGATTTCCTCCCTTTTTAATAATTTAGGCTTAAAAAAACCCCAAGCCATTTAGAGAAATTAATTCAGAGAATCTCAGTCACAGATAAATTCTGGTTCATTTAAGTCCAAATCCAACATTTCAGTTCATGTTCATGCTAATGAAATTCAGATAAACTACCCTGGCTGCAGGCCCATGGACTTCTGGCTGACGAGTACACACAGCTGGATGTCTGTAAATCAGGCAGGACACCATTTCTGCATATAGGTTAATGACTGTTCTGCGTCACCAACGTGTAAGAGTACAGACACTAAGCCAGAGATCTCAAAACAGCATTTTGCCTGCCTGGCAACTTTCTAATAGAAACAAAGCTTATTTTTCTGGATGTATCACATTACACGATGTGAGCATTCGTAAAGTAGACTAGACTGAAGCAACAGGGATAGAGGGAAAATTATACCCCTATTGATGTAAAGTGACTTAGGCTACACAGCCACTTTAAGTCATCACGGATCCATGCTGACACCAAAAGAATCAGTTCTATCCTCTCCCCCTCATTTCTCACCGCCACCATAACTCAGGCAGTAGAATTTGTACATACATAACATGAGCTGACTAAATCATCTAGCAAATTTCTTTGCTGAAAATATTGCATTCTGAAAAATTAGGATATTTTGTTATTAGAAATATTTTACATGACTATAGACTTTATCTTTCCAGAAGAAAATCACTGAAAAGGCTCATCAGTATCTGTTTCATTCTATAAACAAAATGCATTCAAATTAATCTTTTTGACTTGGCAAGTGTAGTTTAAAATCTGGTTCTGCTTATTTTTACCTAAAATCCAACACTAAAGAAACCACATCTGCATGACTGTCTTTAGTGTAATAAATACGGCCACCTAAAAGATCACTGTCAGAAAAAGGGAAGTAGCAGGGAAGGCAGAAAGACCTTTTGGATGATAACAGATATCAAGCAAAATGATAATGGTAGCACAACTCTTGCTTGACACTTTTAACACAAGTTTGACACAAATTAGCCATAATATAGAATTTTTAAAGTGTAAAAAAAACCCCAGACAAATCCCACTGTTGTACCTCTTCATGCTAAAACTTTGCTAGGAAAATGGTCAGCAGTTACTCTGCTTTACCAGTTGCTTCAAAAAGTTTCACGCGGACTCCCACAAAAATGTATCTTTAGTTTACAGCCTCCCCCAAAAATTTGAGCAACTGGTAATAAATTCCACTTAGCAAAATATGATTCTTGATACTAAAAATTTTCCAAAGCATTTATTTGGTTTTAGCATCAAGATCCTTGACCCAGACCATAAACTGTGTTTCAGACATACAATGATTTCTTACAGTGATTTCAAGCACCTTAGACAAAATCATTATTTTTAAATCAGCATAGCTCATAAAAATAAAAAGTATTAGTTTCTGGTAACACAAAAGTATTTTTCATCTTCTGCTTACAAAAAGTATTGTCACAACCTATTCCCTCGATTCATAACACTGTTTTTCTGATTGCTTTTGTAGATTATAACCATAGGCCTCCTGCAGTGCTGTAGTTTGCAAACTACAAAGAAACTAGTGAGCAGTCTATTGCTATACACCTCTATTCTTCCATTAGGTAATCTCTTTAAACCAACAAAAATTACTGCTACCTTAGCATGATACATATATATAGCCATTACCACCAAAATCTGGCTCGATAAAGCCTTTTCCGTCCCTTGTCCACCATTGTCTTTTATTACTTTTTTTTATAATTCTACAGAAAACACTATCTTCTAGGAAGTAACAATAGTCCCTCTGTTTAAAATAAGAATTATCACCAGAACTTAAACCCTAAACACCTTAGAAGTCAGCCACAAAGCAGAATCAGTGTTTCTTCCCTAACCTTCTTGGTAATTTCCTCCTTTGCATTTTACCTGGTACATTACAAATCATTGTTAGAATTGCATGAATTTTATGTTTGCAGACAATTTCACAAAATTTAAGATCATTACAAAATTTATGATTATTGTCAACCCAGGCTGTCTCAAAAGAAAGGTTTTTTAAGTCTATTTCGTGAGGTATTTTACCTAAAGCAATCCAACAGAAACATCTCCAGAATTCAACACACTGGGTTATAGCCTCCATGTCAATGTTCTTATGTAAAATTGACTTATTACATGTTGCAAGTAGGAACTTTTGAGATGGTATATGCAATAATTTACTGAGGCATACTGGATAATTTTAATTCGAAATTTATCAATTTTTAGACCCAAGAAGGCCAAGTTATGTTCTCAAAACAGACACTACAGGTTGATGGATAGATTTTGCAACTCAAAATGGGTAAACTAAACTTCCAAAATTAATACCAGTATATTTCAAAATAAAAATACCAAAAGGCTCAAAATATTTTTTAAAAATTGTTAGCCTACTTTGCCTTTGAAAAAATGATAGAACCTAAACACAAAAATTATAATAGTCAAGTTATACCAAAGCCAGGTTTCCTTTTTAAATCTGAAAATAACTGAGCTGTTCAGAGCTAAATATTAATCACAAATACAAAGTACTTACCTTCTTGTCTGTTATTTTTCCTCTTTAGCCATTTTTCCACCGTTTCTGCACTTACACTTTCTGACACAAACTCATCCAGTACCTGGGGGTGAAGAGAAAGATACGCCTTCACTTTTTCATCTGTTAAGCCTGAAAGAGAGAACATTAATTGATCACATTATTGGTATGAACTCCCTCGTACGAAAAAAATACCTAGAGACCAGCAAGAATCAATATCCTTTTGTTTAACACACTGATTGAATATATGACTATTTAAATAGAGCAGAGAGAGCAATATCCAGTCAAAACAATGAGCTTCCATACAGAAAATGGTAGAAGCAAAGCGTATCCATACAAGATACTGTGTACAAAAAGTCCCCTAAAGACACATAGACATTACCCAGGAGAAATAGCCAGGTAGGAATTCATGACTATGATTGTGACTATAAAATTATTTATTTCCAAGATATGCAAGATGATATATTGATAAAGAAACTGATTAGAAGGAGATAGAAGAAAGTGAATTGGGATGTCTCATAGAGCACCAAATTCAGTATTCGCACTGCAAATGGCAGCAAAATCAACACAAACTATTATGTAACATGAAAATCACATGCAATTTTCAAATTCTAGAGTTACTTAAGTTACTTTAGATGTATAAACTGTTTTCACGTGCATGCTTCCCTTACTTTAGTTATCAAAATGAAAATGCAGATAAAAGGCATTTACAGTATCTGCAACAAAAAGAAAACTCCAGTAAACATTTTAGAAAAAGAAAAAAAATTCAGGATCTCAGATCTCTGACATTCATAAATAAATTTTCAAATTCACAAAATTATAATGTGGTTATACACTTCACAAATCCCCCAAGCAAAACAACTGACCACAGGGAAGTGAACCCAGCAGTGCTGAGGCTTTCCAAAGGGGGAAGAAATAAAAAACACCTGTCCTGAGGGACTCAGGTCCTGAGCCTGTCCAGGCTATCATAGAGAGCACAGGCACCTTGAATGCAAAAGCCTTAATGAGATATGAGGGGAAGAGGAGTAACAACCACTCTCTTGACTCTAAATACACCATCTTCTCTTGTGTTTTGTGTATTTAAATATAATAGTAAATTCTCCACAGAAAGCAGCCAAGGTTCAGCAGAAAAGAAACTCCCCTCTGAACAACACTGAACTCTCTCAGAGAGTATTCATACTACAAAATAAGATCAGTTCTCCTACTGATGTTTTGCACAGTATCAGAATGCAATGAACAGAGCAGTAGTGCAATTTCAATGCTAGTCAATGCTGGTAATATTTAAGATCTCTTATAAATATTTACTATGAAAGTCTTCAGGAAGCAACACCAGAAGACAAACCAACTGCTCCCATCTGCAGGGCGTCAACCACCTACACCACTTTCCTCACACCAACTGCACCACAACACTCCACCACACCAGCCCCCAACAGCTCAAAACTGGTTTAAACCACCCTGGCTCCTAATCCAAAGGCAGCAGTTACTGTTGGATATCATAGCCTCAAAGAACAACATTGCCACTTAAGGCAATCCCCCGTATCTGAATCACTTGAATAGTTAATTGAATGAGCATCCTGATTTTCATTAGTAAAGAAGAAAAGGTTTATCCTAAATCAATAAAAGAAGTAGATAATCAGCAAGTGGGGCGAAAACAAGCACAACCCCACTACTTTGCTTGTTTAACCTTAGGTGATAGCTTGTAAAGTTAGATCATAATGCAGCTATAAAGAAGTACAAGTGCCAAATGAACAAGATGATTTTAAAGCCAATACAGGTATCATCACTTCATATTCTGAAAAAATCAAACTCATTAATATAATTCTGTAATTTGTTCAAATGAGAAAAATGTAGTACCTGGAAAAAGTATTTCTAATTCCATAGTAAGAAAATTTGAAAAGGAAACATGTTTTAAGAATCATTCAAAAGACTACCGGATTTTAAAGATTTATTCATCACAAAGCCATCAAAATTTATCTGCCCTTTAAGTTCTACATGAAAAATAATCAAAACAGACTTGTCATAAAATGTCTGCTACTTCCAAGTTGTCTTTAGACTGCAAAGGAAAACTTTTTTGCTTCTAGTAAGAAACTACGACATGAAAAGATTGTAAAATTAGCCACTGGAATTCTGAAAGGAATGATTTGTTTCTTCAATGAAAATAACCTTTCTTTTTTGGTTCAAACCTTTAAATATTGTGAGTTTCGTAATACACACATCAAAATTCAAAAAAATGTCAATTTCAAATAAGTCTTCAGTCTATAGGTCTCAAGTTTAATTTCCAGATATCATCCAACTTCAGCAACCTAAAGGTAAAAACTCTGCTTTAGCCTTATGCAGAAAAGTGATTCATGGAGCTGATACAAGAAATCCTAAACAGCCTTTACATTACCCTTCTTTATTTCACTAAAGGCATCTGAACAAATGTGGTTTTTTCAATGTGTGATTTATAGATGGGAGCAAGAAGAACAGGATTTACAGCTATGTTTGCAGAGTCAAAAAAGGAGTAACTTAAACCTATTTTCTACATAGATTATGGCCAACTTATCACTCAGCTCCCAACTGTTAGCCTGCTGCGTCAAAACACACCACAAACATACACACAAACTCCACAATCCAAACTAGCAGTGACACATTGTCTCATACAAAGCTAGTGTGCATATTGCAGGCTGCTTAATAGTGATTGCCCGGCCTGCTCAAGCCTAGTTTCTCCTTTTGATCTACCAGCAAAGTTTCTTTTCAACAACTCCTACATTTCATTAAAGATAACAGACATTAGAACCCTAAAAGAGATCAACTGCTTTCACAGACCAATCTCCCACTGTCCAGTGTAAGTACACCAACAGCTTCGTTAGTCAAAATCAGCAGCACTAAAAAAAACCTAATTAAGATAAGAGAAAATCAGGAAATATTTGTTACAGCTGGGAGTACTACGTAGGTAGATCATTTTACAGGTACTGACCCAAACATTTTTCAAGAAGCCTCAACTGTGTGAAAACAGTTTCAAACAAAATGTATATTTGAATAAGCAGGAAGGAATAAAGCATAACAATGGACAAAGGTTATGGAACAGAAAGATTCTTATAATAAATGTGATCAATATTCACCCTGTTGATTACCACCATCCTCATATTGTCTATGTTGGATGCTAGGAGAGACAGAAATGATAAACACTGTTGCAGTCTTATATGCCACTGTCCTCTTAAGAAGTCAGAGAAATGCTCTTTGGAAAATGACTGACTATCAACACTTTAAAATAAAAGCATAAAACACTAGGACCTCTATCTTAAGGAAGAAAATGGGTTTTTGGCAGATGTGACAAATTATACCAAATTCAGCATCTTAAAACTCATTTTACAGTGAGTTTTACTTTGAATTATAATAGTACTACAAGGAAACACTGTAGGCTTGTCTAGACCAGTAAACTGAATATGTCTAGGGCTGTTCACTGACCTTAAACCAAGTGGCTTGTAATTCCTTCATCCTTACTATTAAGCTTTCTTGACCTCCAACAATGAAGCTGAGGGAAAACTGAAAGTTTGATTGCCTGCTGAGAACCATTCCTGGCCTGACCCTGCTCCAGAGGAACATTCGAGACCTGCCCAGGACATCACTAGCTGGCTTGGAAAATGCAATGCCAAGAACCATTCCAGAAAAAAAAAAAAACAATTCTAGTCCATAAGAATGCTCCTTTGCACTGGTTACTAACTCAGATATAGCACAGCTGGTTTTGAAAAGAAACCAAGAAACAAAACCTCCTTCAAAATTATCAATTATTCCTTGCCTTTGAGCCAGTCTTCAACAGCCTTCCTTTGAAGAAAAGAAAAAAATAATAAAGTCAAAAATCACTAGACAGTCGTATTTTTGCTTTCAGCTTTTTATGCTGCCTAAAATATTTAAAACATTTCTTAGACATCAGATAACCTGTGTAGTACTGATTCGATTAATGGCTCTGCTCTCTGACTCTTAATCCATGTCACACTGCACTCTCCTCTGAGAATAGCTTCACTGAGCTCAGTATAAAGCAGAACTGACTGTGAATGAGCTGAAAGAATTGAAGCCTAGAGCTATGTTTAAAAATCTGCTCCATTTAGCAACATGAGTCACACACGTCATTAGCAATTCTTGCAATTTTTTCATTAGCGTTGTGATATTTGGTCTTTTTTCTAAAACCACTAGCTTAATCAAACCTCATGATTAGGCAAGAATTTTCATTTTCACCTAAAGTTTCTGGTTCCCAGTCTGGGGGGCACATGGGGAGTCAGGGAAGAATGGGTAAAAATAGATGAGCCAGCCTAATACTCACCAAGGGTCAGCATTTTATCCTAGACAGCTACACTCTGAAAGACTGCAGTCATTGCTTCCCTCAAAACCCTTGCAACAGTCTTTGATGCATTTGGCACACCTTTTGCCCATTTAGACAAGATCCAATGGTTTGAAAACACACTGTGAGGGTATACATTGGTCATTATAAGAAATCAGGTGGATTTCACATACCAAGAAGACTTTTACTAATAAACACAAAAGGAAATAACTATATGTATTGCCAATGTTCCATCTGTTAACAACAACAACAAAAAAATTAATTCAAACAAAAAAGAATTTACAGAAATTAACTTGTTTGGTTTAATAAGCAATTCTTCCCTGAAATTAGAGGGGCAGCAGAGTCACAGCAAATATGGACAAAGTCTTAATTTCTCCAAGTAGCTCACAATATATTGTACCACATAGAAAAGCTTCAAGCTTTTCAAGGGAAAAAGAAATATAATCTTGGTGATAAAGATAAAGCATCATCTGAAACAGAAAACATCCTTATCTCAAATAAAATGAAATAATGCCTCATGTGAAAATAATTTTTCTCATCTGAAATAACGAAATTATGAAGAGAGAAGTATCACACTTCCTCCAAATCAGCATTTGAAAATAAATATCATACTTGTATGAAAAAAGAAGACTTGAAATATCTGACAGTCATCCAGAAGACCTAATTGGAACACAGCTTTGCCTGTGTTCTCCTTTATCTAAAGCAGTCTTGTCCCATCTCTTACTTACACAAAGATCACCTCTCTGTATTTTTCTACAGAACTTTATAAGTGATATTTGTAGTTATTCTCAAAAGCATTCAAGGCATGTGTGTACATTGCTTCATTTGGATTAAGCATTAATCCCATTAAATCAATCCCTTCTTTGTTCAAAGCATCAGGATTCAAAACCACAGGCACAGTCAGTTTTGAAATATCCTTTTCAAGTCAGACTTTTTATCTTAATCCATTTAAATACACAGGAATGTAATGTGACCAAGTGCCCAAACCCTCTGAAACCTGACGTTACTGGTCTGGCAAAAAGTACAATCACTAACGAGAAGCAATCAGAATGGTCAAACCTCTTTGATTTCTCTTTTCTTGTAAAATCAATTCACAAGCTTGTCTGTGAGCAGCTCCAGTCACCTTTTTTGCCCCTCCTCCTCCAAGTCCCACCTGCATTGCTAGAAAAAACCCAACACATGGCTCCGGCATATCACAAGTGAAAACCAATAACACAGTACCTGAAAACACCTCACTGCTGATTTGGGTATTTTAAAATGGCATATGTTTGTTTCACTGATAATACATTTTATTATTAATCATTTCAAATCTTCATTAAAATGAGAATGTTTAATTACACCAGCTCCAGTCACTGCATAAAGCTGCAGGCTCTGTATACATGTAAATGACAGCAGTAGCCATGTGACATCTCAGCCAGGATGCCAGCAGCACTGCTAAAGTTTTAGAGAGAGAAAATAAAGACCAGCTCAGCTAAACACTGAACTGGAATGTGCTCATACAGAAAGAATATCAACAACCACCGCATTCTGTATCCTGTAATTCAAATCCCAAATTCCTGATGAAAAAGCCATGGATGCACTTGAACACACCTGATGCTGAGCTAGGCACGGACATAAGGGCCTTTAGTTTCCACCAACTTTCATGGTGGTTTTTCTGATATTATCAGCATCTTGCAGGCCTGAGCCCTACACATCTGCAGATACTCAGCTGCTTATGTCTCCCAAAATCTAACACTCAAGAACTACACAGTACTGGCAGCTCTGACCACTGCTTCAGTATTAACTTAAAAAGCAAAAAAACTTTAAAAGCAAAAAATATAAAACTCTTGATCAAATCTGTTTTCATTAGCTAGAGCTAAAAGGCCTATAATCTTTCCATAGGAATTATATGCCTAATGGAGTCAACGTAGTCTCAATTTGAATATTCATTTTTCATAGGCCTTCAAAACACACTTCAAATTGTCTGAATGGCGTAATACTGCATGTACACTGTTCTGCTGTAATATCATTCATTAGTTGGGGTATGGGGCTTTTCAAAACTCTGTCTTACTTTCCTGATTTGAGAGTAGCTTCTCTCCAGTTCTCATTAGCACATTGGAGTAACTCCGAGAGGTCTGTAAAAAGCTTTATTCTCCTTCCAGGTGCATGATGGAACCAAATTTGGAAATTTAATTAACACTCTGCAAAAAGCTAACAAAAGGACTACAGATATGCTCTAGGACTTGCAAATTCTAATCAAATAATTTCAAGCATCATTTAAGGTTACTGATAAAATAATTATTAACATAATTATAAGTAATGCATTATACTGAAGTAGCTTAAAATGTATTTGTAGATATATAAGTAGCATCTCAGTATATTTGCCTTTTTCTTTCTCTTGTGCAACACATGGAGCCGGGGTACCTTGCTCCTGCCCAAAATATACCTAAGGAGTAATGCATATCCTAATAAAGACTAAATAAATAATAAAAGACATTAACAACTCATTATGAAAAATGTAAAGTCACTCAGAACTTGCACATAATTAATCTCTTAAAAGAGCATATACAGCTGCAAATTAAACTACTTAAAATCTAATGATTAAGAAAGGTAAGAATGCCTCAACTCTCCTCTTGAGAACAGGTGTTGGGACCAAGTTCTTGATTTATGTCTTCTCCAGTAATCTTCTGGCTGATGTAATGTCTTCCTCCCACCTGTCACCTAATCCTGGAGTAGCTCTCTTTTTGAGAGAACTTTTCTGGCTTAAAAGTAGTCCCATTCCCTTTATCAGCAATGTTTTACTGCTGATTTATTACTTGAAACAAACTTTCATGAATAAAGTTCCGTAAATGCTTTATAATATTCTTACCAATGAAAATGTGCAGTCCTGTTTATAGACTGCACCTTAACTTATTCCACAAACAAGATTCACTATGATGAAACCTTTGAGGGACTACATGCCTGTGCCAAGTCTCACTCTGTTATTTCACTAAGTTGGAGACAGAGAATGTTCTTCCTTCTGAAAGGGGCACCCCACTTCATCTTTAACACTTAGGTTAGTAGACATGTTAGGACAGTTTCCCAGAGCACAGGACTCTTCTGAAATAACACCTACATACAGCCAAATAACACGCTACTTAGCAACAAGACTGGACACCTGAGATCCTCTGCTTTGGTGGTACTAGGACCATATCTGCAGCACCATAGACCAGGATTTGTCATTCTCTTTCAATCCCCTCCAAACTTACAGTCTTAGGATGTTTAAAGAGAAACACAGGCAACATGCTTCATAAAATGAGAAAGTACAAAGAGAAATCAGTCACTAAAAAGTACTAATAGAAGAAATATAACACAACCACATCCAGAAGTGCTTGATCTGGTTCATGGGAAGGAAGCTCTTCAAAAACAAACCACGCTAGCCCAGCATTTTTCTAGACATCATGGCTAAAATAAAACATTTAAAAAATATACAACTTAGTCTAAATGATGAATTGCACATATTCTGTAACTCTTTCCAGTCCTGCATCCAGATCATTTATGAAGATGTTGAAGAGCACAGGACTGAGGGTGGAGCCCTGTGGAACCCCACCAGTGACAGGTCCCCAGTCTGATGCCACCCCATTCACTGCAACCCTTTGTGCCTGACCCATGAGCCAGCTGCTCACCCATCAGGTAACACTATGTTATCCAGCTGTGTGCTGGACATTTTGTCCAAGAGGATCCTGTGAGAGACAGCATCAAAAGCTTTGCTGAAATACAAAAAGATTACTGTGCACAAGCCTGATGAGTTGTTGAACAGAAAACTTCGGAAAGGATGCAAGGAGCAGGCTGCAAGGTGCTATTCTTATTTGATCTAAAGATTGGCCATGATATTTACAGGTTCATTTGTTTTCAGACAGATAGAAAGTGCAGTCAAGATCCTGACCTATTGATTAACACAAAGGGTGTTGTCTGCTAGATGTACATTAAGCCTAACAAATTGAAGGCTGAGCTGGTGCACATCTTTTTTTTAAAAAAGACATCTGATTTTAAATAAAAGACTAAGCTGTAAAAGAGTTTATTGCATTTTCCATTTAGTCTCTTCAGGTTACTAATAGGCACAAAATGGGTGTACCTATTAAATAAATAAATAAAATTTTAAAAGACCATTGAAATTGCAGTATCAATTTTTTCTTATTTTAGCTTCCAGCAATTAATTTTTTTCTTTCATATTTTAACGATTACCTTGAAAGAGTTTTCAGTATTACAAATCAATTCTTTGTAAAGGTACCACTGGTCTGAATGAATAACATCTATCCTCTTTACACAGTGGAACAGGCTCATTTTTCTAAATAACACTCTATTCTTACAACATTTCACAATTCTAAAGAGATTTAACTCCCAAGTATCCACATGTAACTATTCAACTATTCCTACAGTACTTCCAGAAAACTCTCTAACCTAATTCCAGTACCTTGACAAAAATTTCAATACCTACAACAAGAAAAGAACTTCTAAAATATAAAAGCTCCTAAAAAACATTTTTAAAAAAATCAAGTTTTTGTGACAGAGACTCTGGCTTTATCCCTTGAATCTTAGAGAGTACATCATAGCCTTCTTCCAACACCACCAAAAGTGCTGCACACTAAAATGCAGCAGATGTTTTAGCAATAAAGTTGAAATGCAAAAAGTTGGCATCACATAATCAATCTTGGAAACTGCTTTTTCCTCTACATTTTGTATTACTATAAAATATAGATACAAGATGCGTCTTTATATAAAATTGAACTTTGACTGACATTTAAAATAAAAAAAAAACCTATTTAATTCTTTTGTGGGGAATAGAAAGCCTACTTTCAGACTAATTAAGCACTGAAAGTAAAGCACTGACTCCATCAAACTGTCAGAAAAAAGTTAGAAACTCCAATTTATTTAAAACACTACTAAAGAAGAGAATTATTTTCTTTTTTTCTGTCAGCTCTTTTTATCAGCTGTATAAATGATCAGAAGGAAAAATAATTTTTCAGAGACGCTATCTCTGCTCAATTGTATGGTGATGGATGTAATGATATCTCTATGTCAGTAAAGTACAGCCTAGGAAAAGCAGTGTAATTTGAGGTATTTTAAAGAATACACTACTGAAGTAAAGGAGGTTTGAAGTGGTAATTAAATACCTTGTTACATACACTTGTACGTTACAGACAAGGACACATTGCGCAGCCCTTATTTGCACTGGTGAACACTAACAGGAGTAGTCCTATTGACGTCAGTGAGACTACTTATGTGGGTAAGAGCTCACTAACATGTGAAGGGTTGTGCAACAAAGCCCCAAACACGTCTCATTCCACACATTTTTTCAAGCTTTGTTCCTCAACCACAAATTGTTCTCTAATAGTATTAATAATATTATTTCACTAATATTATCACTCAGAAAAATATGTGAAACCAGACAACTTGTATAGTCGTATCTGACATAGTCCAGTTTTTCATCTAGACACCAAGTGAGAGGCACACAAGGATTGCAGATTCACTGAGGATGGCAACCTCTAAAGACCGTCACCAAATTGACCCCCTGCTCAAGCAGGGTCACCTACAGTGGGTTTTTCAGGGTCCTGGTCTGCCAGCTTGAGTATCTCCAAGGATGGAAAGAGACTCCACACCCTCTCTGTGCAGTCCATGCCAGTGTTCAGGTAGAAATCCTCATGTTTCAGTTTGCACCCAATGCATTTTGTCCTCTTGCTGGGTACTGCCAACAAGAACCTGAACCGGCTCCATCTGTTTTACCTCCCCCTCCATAAGATACTTATACAAACAGATAAGATCCCCCCCAAGCCTTTCTTTTCTCCAGACTGAACAATCCAGTCCCAATCACCTTTATGGCCCTTCACTGGACTCACTCTACTATAGCCATATGTCTCTTGCACTGGGGAGTACAAAACTGGGCCCAGTACTCAAGATGTGTCTCACCAGGGCTGGGTAGAGGGTCAGGATCACCCTTTCACCTGCTGGCAATGCTCTTCCTAATGCAGTCAGGATGCTGCTGGCCTTCTTTGCTGTGAGGGCACACAGCTTGAGCAGGTTCAACAGAATTATAGGAAGAAACACTACAGGGATTTCTACTTCCTGGCAGGTGAAATAAATGAAAATACTTTCTACTGACTTGGATGTTGGCACCACAGAATAAAAAACAACATATGGCGTTGGCTGCTTTTCCAAAAGCTTTCACTGCTGTGGCAATGCTCTATGCATGCAATCTCATCTGGCAAAACTTCTTCCATCGATACTATTTTAGACAAGAATTCAAATAATCTATTTGTTACTATTTTAAGAATTTCTTTTTGGCAACCACAGTAGAACAAAGATGCAGTGTTTCAGTCATGCCCCTAGTTTTTATTAAAGCTTAAGCAAATGCCAAGAATTCAAAGTTAGTTTCAAAAATTAAAAATGAGCAGCTGCATCTTTTCCCTGTCCTCCTCCCCTTCATCACCTCCCCACCCTCTTTTGTTTGTTTTGGAGACAGTGCAGCTCACAAACACGTGTTCACCTCCAAAAAGGCATCCTTAGAAGAAAAAGGAACTGGGAAGTGGGGAGAAGAGTTGGAAAGAGCAGAAGTGAAAGGAAAACAGGAGAGATGAAAACTGAGAGCTTGTATTTGTACAGGACTCAGGAAACGTGTTTTAAAAGAATTCCCACATTCACAGGATGCATATCCTACACTGTGCCTTTGCTATAACAATTTATACAAACTTTTCACAGGCAAAGATGAGAAACTACTCAATGAGATAAAAATTCTGTTAGAATTGCTTCTAATAATCGCTTTGTATCAACCTGGTTTGTCTAAATCCTATTTGAACTTGGCCATTGACTACATTCAGAAAACACTTTCAAACTATAAATATGTCCATATAAGACAGACACTATAACACACGAAATTGAGGCACATTTCCACAGGGATGGTCATAAATTTTCACTTTAATGTGTTACAGTACTGAGGGCTGAGGTTCTGATTTCAGTCCGCCTCGCTGACCAACCAAATAGTTTTCATGAGCCCATGATAGGTCACTTACAATATCACACAATGACAAAAATAATACCAAAGCCATACCTAAAAAATCACGTTGATAGCACATAAACAGAATGATCCACTGCCAAAATTAGCTAGTTAAAAGCTGTATCATAAAATATCCAATAAGAGAAGTACACAAAAGGACTTCAAAAATTTCAAATTAGACAAAATAAAGAGATTTAACAAATAGGTAGCTATCAACATTTTTAAGTGAAGTCCTTCAGATTCACTCTGGGAAAGCCTCCAAGACTGCAACCTCTGTAGGCTGGAGAATATAAATTTTAATACTATTCAATTTAACTGACAGTGACATGAAAGATCTGGAGAAAATCCAGTGCACCCAAGATAACTAAAAAATTACTCCATATTGTACAGCAAGAAAAATGGCAGCAGGAGGTCTCTCAAGGATATGGTATCAATGACAAAAAGCAGCCATAAATACCAGCGCATCATTCTTTCTCCTTTACTACCACTGTCACATTATTTTACAGAGTAATGGCTTAGTAATTTTGTGAACAGCAGTTCTGAGGACTTAATACTGCTGGCGCTGTTCATGCTACTACACAAGCTAACAAATGTACCTGATAGTCAAACTCATCCAAGTCCCTGGCATGTCTTTCCAGCAAACAAGCAATCCTCCAACGCTTCTGTTTAAATGACTATGACACACATATTCTACCTTAGTTGCAAGATATCCAAGCATTCCAAAGTCAGTAGACATCAAATATTTTCATAAGTAAGTTGGGTGCACTTAGCATGAAAGCGGCTGGGGAAATTTTACTCTGTATGAATTTTTATTTGGTTGGGGGGGCAGGGAGGGGTGCAGAGATTAGTAAGAGGAACAAAGAGGGAAGCAAAGGGTAATTAAAAATGCATCAGCTCAAATTCTTTAGGCACAGTCATCTTCTCATGTGATAGACAGACTCAAGAAATACTGGATATACTATCAGCAGGAAAAGGTCACAGGGCTACACAGATGGCTACATTTTCACCAGGGATAAATGGGAAGAGTAAAGCTGGGAGAAACACAGAGAAAATGCAGAAGAAAACTTGAGAGGCATGAGGATGAACGTGGGTCACAGAGTACAAACACTATTCAAGAGGTAAAGGAATGACTAACCAAACTAGTACAAAATTAACCAGAAAAAAACCCAAACCAAACCAACCAAAAAAACAAAAAAATAAACCAACACAAAACACAAACTGACAGCTTTTACCAAAATCAAGTTATCCTGTCTACCTCTGCGAACCTTTATGTTGTAGCAAAGAGCGAACAGTATGAGGATAGGAAAAAGCAGTCCGGGTTGAGGGAAGGCAGATCTCTTCATACGGCAACATTGATAACCTCCTCTGGCCTACAGTGATTGAGGATTACAGACAAAATGTGGAATAACGAACGCATGCCGCTCGAGAAGCCACGCAGCTACCCTACCTTGCAAGTTCATAATGTCTAGAAAAGATCAGCTAGCACACTATTCAGATACAATAAACAAGTACTTTTTAAAAATATCCAAATCTAATCAATTAGTTTCTTAGAAGCTGGGAAGTAGAATTTCCCAAGAAACATAAATATTCCAATATTCTGAAATTTGGTTTTATTTGCAACCAGTATTAAAAAGACAACTTTACAGAAGTATGAAAACTGGGGACACTTTTGTTTGTTTTTCATCTTAGTACTTTTACTATTTTCTTTAGAATTCTGAAAAATGTAAGCTGAATTATTTCCTCATAATCTTTCTATTAGAAGTAACATGTTTGTACTTTCATTTCAACAAAGCTGCATTTTCCAGAACATACAAGTGAGTGATGAGAGCCCACATCTCTATGCCACTCAAAATTCCTCTATTATGCAATATGCAGACATGTGCTTCTTTCTTTAACTTTCCTTACTAGAAGCACTGGAATGAACTAAACCTTACTAATTGATTTATTTGGCAAACCATTAAGGAAAATACATTACAAGTAACATAAGCTTCCTTAGAGTCAGGCAAAGAAAAAATAAGGTGAAATCAAGCAGTGTTTTTCAGTTTGAGAAGGCTACATAGTCAATCTGAAATACTACCAAAAAGACAAAGTGGAGCCAAAACTGCTATTCAGCAACAGCTTTGTGCATAACCATCCCTCACTCAGCACTTATGTGTTTAATCAGGATCTTTTAAAGCTATAGTCAATATGTTTGTGAAAACCATCATTTAAAAATAAAAATATTAGAAAACTGGATTAACATTTACAGCTCTTCTTCAGAAAAAGAACAGTATAACATCAAAAAAAAAAAAAAACATCAAAAAAAAAAAAAAAAAAAAAAAAAAAAAAAAAAAAAAAAAAAAAAACAAAAAAAAAACCCCAAACCTGCCTATAAGAACTTTTTTGGAAGACTAAATCCCAAATACCACATGCAGCACATGAAAAATCAGTGGGTTTACTGATGTAAAAAATAATTATCTTGAATAAAGAATTTAAAGAAAAATATAATTTTCCATAAAGTTCAATACCTGCTAGATAACACTAATTCTTAGTTGCTTTAATTTTGCAATTAAGCATAGAAGTGGAAAAGCACAGGGCATTTTTTTTTTGTAACTCTTAAATAAATCAACAAATTTTATTTATTGGGGCTCTACAGTTAATGTCAAATCCATTTTGAAGTCAAAGTGTTCTGACAAAGAGTACCAACCTTATGCCAGCTATAAAACATGTAAGGGATACTTTCCAAACTTACAATTACTACAAAAGGTGAATGAAATAACTGGAGCATGATGGAATTTTGGGGGGCAGGGCTAATTTGATTTGTTGGGGTTTTATGGTAGATGATGATAAGAACCTGAAATTAATTCTTTGGAAATTTAATGTATTCTTCAGCATTTTCTTTATCCCAGAGAAATTATGTTCTAAATGTTCATAAAATGTATATATAGCACACACTTTATACAGAGTGACCCCAAAAGAATCAGCTGGATTTTAACTAATCTTCATAAGAAAAGTTTTAATTAAGCAAAAGTTGTAAAGTTAAGCTATCAGAGTGTTATTCTGCTTCCTCCTGACATGGAGTGTCATGTCTTTGACTTCAAAAGACAATTTAAAAGAATAATGGCCAATAGTACATTATTTCAAGTTGTCATACATACAACATAGCAACTTAATGGGCTTCTGGTTTGTGGGCTCTTCATTTAAAAAAAGTAAACAATGAAAACCCTTGGTGAGAGATCAACTGATAAGAGACCCCTTGAGATTTATCTGGGAATACATATAAATGGGACAAGCATTTCTCCTGTTATTGAAACAGAGAAAACCATTTTCTCCTCTATTATTCAGGAAAAATATCTTTGAGCTTTGCTTTCATTAATGCTCAGGGCATACATCTACAACATATTCTGACATATCTTAATTTCCTCTAAATCAAAGAAACACAACATGAAAAATCTCAGGGTACACTGTCATTGCTTCTGTGACCAGAGGGGTGCAAAGGGGTGCCTAAACATCCAAGAGAGTCTGAAACTACGGATGTGATCAGTATATTGCTAACACAGGCCAAAAGGAACCACCAAACATAATATTTTATACAACAATATTTTATGCCCAGTAGCAGGAACACCTGCAAAGAAGGTAAAATGTGTACTGTGTTACCCTCCATAGCCTCCCTCTTCTAACCAACCACTCTTAAATCCCTGCAGAGTGCCTTAGCCAGCAGGCAGTGAGGAGCTCTGGCTGAAGGCCGGCGAAGGAGGGAGGGAAGCTTCTGCAGCAGGTCACAGGTGTTACAGATACTGAGTAGTGACGGAGCCAGAAGCAGAATAAGCAACAGTATTCCAGCACAGGGACCACAGCACTCAGCTGGCAGCAGGGGTACACCCTGCTCCAAGTTTGTTCTCATAAAACTACTTCTGGTTCCCATACAGTGGCATTTTACTATGCAATATACATGAATGATAACAATAAGGGGCCGTTTTGCTTTGGTTTAAGTACATCTCCTAGAACGACTCACATCCATGCACATTTTTTTATTGGGCTTTGTTTTTAACATGTAGAAGCAAAT
Source organism: Aleadryas rufinucha (assembly GCA_013397815.1). Classification (NCBI taxonomy): domain Eukaryota; kingdom Metazoa; phylum Chordata; class Aves; order Passeriformes; genus Aleadryas; species Aleadryas rufinucha. The sequence goes on from VZTH01005390.1 coordinate 58,369, forward strand.
CCTGCTAAACTGTTGTATCAGTTAAGGACTTATGCTTTCCACTTCCCTAAAAGAAATGTAATGCCCATGCTGGGAAGATGTTCTGCAGTTACAGTGATAAAGATCGCAAATCCAGAGACAAAATATTATGACTTTGTTATCAAGACCTAGGGATCCCCTTCACCACCCACAAAAAGAGAAATCCACCGTAGAAGGGCACTACTTCAAAAAGCTCCTGTACAAAGATCTAGTGTGTAATCATTCCACACACATGCTAGAACAACTATTCCCTTGATGGAGCTTTAATTAAATTGATAGAAATCTACCATAACTTCCTCCTATTACTAAGGATACGTAATTACACTTGCCAACCTAATATAAAATTTAATATTTTTATTGATTTATCTGTTTATTCTATAATAATGCATATTTATATATATGTGTGTATTCTATAATAATGCATAATAATGCATATTCTATAATAAAGCTTATTTCATTTGTACTATTAAGCAAAAATATTAACTGAAACATTTCAACTATGATTATAACGTAGTACATAAGCACAACACATACTTGTATGGACATTTAAGGATGAACCACAGAAATGGAAATATTGTGGCCAGTGTGATAGTTAAATTATGGCAAGTGAAAGAGTTCCCATTTCAGAGAACTGTTTGAGATGAGGTAGTAGGCACTTACACAGCTTGCTTTGGGGAGCATGAAGAAGCAGATGAACAGCTGAATTCATTATACTAAAACATGGCTCTGACTGTTTTGCTCATGGAGAAACCTCACCCAGAATAGCAGCATTTTTGTTGGGTCATGAAAAGTGAAGTTCTTCTTTCCACCCAATTAGAACAGTGAGGGAACAGCACCAAAAGATGCACACTACTCTTATGCCCAATATAGCACTGATTTCACCTTGCCTTCATATGTCTTGGTTTCTTTAAAGTAGCATCATGAGAAAAAATGTACTATTAATTAAAAGAAAAAATTACAGATGCACCACATGCACTCACAAGAAAACAAGCCAATGTCACAGTGTCTTGATGCTGGAAGTTGTTTTCTAGTTCAGAACAATGATACTGAAATTAAGAGCAGAATAATGGCTGGATTATTAGAAGCAGAATCTTCAAAACATGCTCAGCTTTTACTTGTAAAAAACACATTGCCTCTGAAGATAGAAAAAAACAGTGATGCAGTTTGTATGCTCTTTAATGTCACTCCTTTTTAAACAACACGAATTTTGCCATAAGAAATAACTAGTTCTTAAAGTATTGTCCTCCCACATTTCCTATAATTGAACTCTATCAAGCTGTAAAAAACACTGGGTAAACTTGTATTTTTAGGGCCCACAGTCACTACCCTGTTATTTGAAAACAAAGCAAAGACCTGTCTTTAAAAAAAATAAATACAGCTTTTGTTATGTTTAAATAACAAACTTCTTGTATTTAAATATTACCTCCAGGTACTATAAGCATTAATTAATTAAATCCACAGACATTCAAGAATATCAGTTTAATGATCATTTAAAAGAAAAAGTTAAATTATTATTGCACTTTTTTTCCCCTCTAAGTTTGGAGGAGTCCAAATTACTACCTCATTATATGTTATAAACTCACAGAGCTTTAAAATCTTATAGTATTCCTGACACTTAAAGATTAACTCAGGTCAGTATCTTAATGTTATAGCTATAAACTCATACCAAATAAATATTTCACCATTGATGTCTCTTACAGAAAACCTTGTATATTATTTATAACTGCTAAGAAAAGATCTAACAGTATTTATACTCGTGTGCACAATGACTTTACAGTACATATCCTGCATAAACATTTTCAAATGCAATGTGTCAAGTCCTTTTAATCACCTGAAGTACTGTCTGTCTTCCACATTCCCAAACAAATAGTTTTTACAGCTAAAATTCTGGCTGCTCGTAAGCACCTATCTTCATTCATTTAAAGATATGCTGCTACTGACAAGAGAGAGAGGAAGAGTTTCTCTCTGTCATTTTCTTCTACTTTCCACATTACTACACACACAGTACTCTATCCTGAGGGCTCAACATCGATCAAATTATCAGTGTGGACAAAAAAATCTCAATAATACAGTTACATGAAAATAAGTATATCACACGAGAGGAATATAGGATTTTAAATGATTTGTGATGGGCCTTACGTTTATGAGCCTAGCATTTTAAGACCCTCATCTAATTAATCTTATTTTCAGAAGTGCGAAGATTTCCCATTAACTTTCACTGAACTCAGTGGGAGTTAACTGCAATGTTGCCATGTCCTGAATGTGCACTCACCTTTTTCAGTTCTACTTATCCAAGAAACAGAGCAATTGAAATATTCAGACCCCAGTGATTTTTCAGATCAACTATAAACTCTGAGAACAGCAACAAGTTTTCATACTTTCCAGTTCACCCTAAAAAGCAGATATAAAGCTAGCCAAACCAATGCAGTTTGAAATACTGCAATGATTCTACGGATATTTCCAAAACTGTATTGTATTAAATAAAGACACAGTACAAATCTTAATTATTTCTAAATTCAGGAATTCATTTATAAATTCTACTGAATTGTATATCTGCAGAAGGTATACATTCTCAGTGAAAGAACCTCTTTGATGAGATAAAGGAATATTAATCAAATAACTTACACTAGAGGGAAATGTCACTGTTTCTGGAAAAAAGGAGATGTTCTCTCAGATGTCATATCCACTAGAAAGTATCCCAGTGCTTTTCACAAACATAGGTAGCACAGCAATAACAGAATTTAATTTGGAACTTGAAAATGCTCAAAAGGACAAGTTAAACTTGCAGGGAGTATACCCTCACAAAAAGCTAGCAGATGCTTTAATAAGCTTTTTAAATGAGTTATAGTCCTGTAGAAGCCTCAGCAGCAATTATTTCTATGACAGTTACCCAATATGCTTCAGTTCTTTTGTAAATCCTAGCACTTAGTGGAAAGAAAGAATTTACATATTTGGATAATCCAAACCAAGTTAAAATAAACTGCTGTAATAACATTGTGGCTTTCAAGTGATACAAGGAAGATTGTCAGTTTAAATGAATTTAAATCAAGGGTGTCCAAAACTCTTCTGTTTGATGTGCAGGCAGTGCAAAACAACAGCTAGAGGCTCTAGGGAACAACTGTCCCATCACTGCTTCCTTCTAATCCACAAGCTGCATTCCTTTAGTCCATGAAGTTTGAGCTTGGCTGCTTGTAATTGTAACCTCACATCATCTTTTAAACTGAAACCTCCTATTACTCCTTTTTCTTTTAAGTTATTTTCTTCAGTACTTAGGAAGAAAGAATATGTTTTGCCAGCCACTGGAAAAAAAAGCAGCCAGGATAGAACTGCGCATTCAGCACAGCTTCATGAGCAGAAAGTCTTCCTTATCAAACCTGATTTCCTTTTATGATAAGGTAGACCACCCAGGTGATCAGGGGAAGCCAGTTGATATAATCATTTTGGGTTTCAGTAAAGCTTTTGATACTGTCTCTCACAGCATCCTTCTGGACAAAATGTCCAGCACACAGCTGGATAAACACATCATGGGATGGGTGAGCAACTGGCTCACAGGTTGGGCACAAAGGGTTACAGTGAATGGGGTGACATCAGACGGGGGACGTGTCACTAGTGGGTTCCACAGGACCCTGTGCTCTTCAACATCTTCATAAATAACTTGAACATAGGACTGGAAGGGACACAGAGCAAGTTCACAGAGGACACAAAACTGGAAGTAGCTTTTGACTCCCTTGAGGGCAGGAACATAGACCTCAACAAATCAGAGGGCTGGGCAATCACCAACCGTATGAAGTTCAACAAGGGAAAGTGCTGGATTCTGCATCTGGGATGGGACAGCCCTGGATGTATGGACAGGCTGGGGAATGAGATGCTGGGGAGTAGTGCTGCAGGAAGGGACCTGGGGGTCCTGGTTTATGTCAAGTTGAACATGAGCCAGCAGTGCCCTGGCAGCCAGGAGGGCCAACCCTGTCCTGGGGAGCATCAGGCACAGCATCACCAGCCAGGCAAGGGAGGGGATTGTCCTGCTCTGCTCTGCACTGGGGCAGCCTCACCTCGAGTGCTGGGGGCAGTTTTGGCTGCCACAATATAAGATAGTTTACTATTAAAGAGTGTCCAAAGGAGAGCCACAAGGATGGTGAAGGGCCTTGAGGGGAAGCCATATGAGGAGAAGCTGAGGTCACTTG